>JAWQEG010002220.1:0-66138 GCA_033782935.1 Petrolisthes cinctipes | reverse complement strand
TCTGTTGCTATTTGAAGGTCCTATTTATTATTTTGTATCTCCTTTCCTTCAACATGTTTTCTTCGTGTTTACTGTAGGAGGGAAGCATTCAGAAGGACCAGAAATGTTAGTGTTGTGACCTGTTATATTCTCTTAATGTGAGATTATATGTTATGTTATGTTGTGTTGTTACGTATTATCATGCTGTGACGCGGTGTGTTCTTTTAACGTGATATTATAATTATGTTGTTGTGTTATGTTGTTGTGTTGTGTTATTAAGTATATATTATCATGTTGTGAGTGACTTGCTGTGTAATAGTAACGTGATTATTATTATTATTATTATTATGTTGTTGTTGTTGTGTTGTGTTGTGTTATTAAGTATTTATTATCATGTTGTGAGTGACGTGTTGTGTTCTAGTAACGTGATTATTATTATTATTATGTTGTTGTTGTGTTGTGTTATTAAGTACATATTATCATGTTGTGAGTGAAGTGCTGTGTAATAGTAACGTGATTTTTATTATTATTATGTTGTTGTTGTTGTGTTGTTTGGTGTTATTATCATGGTGTGACGTGGTGTGTTTTCGTCACGTGATATTAATTATGTTGTATTGTTATGTCGTGATGTGGTTTGTTTTCGTCACGTGATATTGTTATGTTGTTGTTGTGAGGTATATAATTTGTTCTGCAGCTCGCATTGTGTAACGAGTAAAATATTGTATTGTGTTTAACAGGACCAGAGTGACGAAGCCTGATCCACTACAGCCCAACCCAAGCAAGCCCAACCCAACCCAACACAACACAGCCCAACCCAGTCCAACCCAGCCCAACCCAACACAACACAGCTCAGCCCAACACAGCCCAGCCCACCCCAGTCCAACCTAACTCAACGTAACACAGCCCAGGTCATCCCAGCCCAACACAGCCCAGGTCATCCCAGCCCAACAAAGCCCAGCCCTGCTTTGGTCCTGGTTGTCGTGTTAGTTGTGGCCACGTCATGCTTGTTCCTCATCTCTTACCGGCCAAGCAGGGTAGGTACCGTAACACACACACACACACACACACACACACTAAATAATTCATTTTAAATTTAGTTATATAGTAAAAAATTTCACACACACACATATTAATTCAGTTTTTTTTCATTTAGTTATATAGTAGTATTTACACACACACATACACATTAATTCATTTGTTAATTTAGTTATGTAGTAGTATTTACACACACACACACACACACACACGCACGCATTTATTTATCTATTTATATATTCATTTATTTATATATATTATTTATTTATCTATTTATTTATTTATTTATCTATTTATCTGTTTATATATTCATTTATTTATCTTTTTTTTTTTTTTTTTTTTTTTTTTATCTGTTTATATATTCATTTATTTATCTATTTTATTTTTTATTTTTTTATATATCAATTTTTTTATTTTTTTATTTATTTACATTGTACACTCCCCCAGGACGTAAGAGTAACTTATGAATCAACACTTACTGAGTGACGTGAGGGGCACTGGCTGGACCAAACTGTGTACATTTACCTCTAATTATAGGGATACCTTGTTGACTTGATAATGGCCAGTGTATACCTCGTGGACCTGGGGAGAGAGAGAGAGAGAGAGAGAGAGAGAGAGAGAGAGAGAGAGAGAGAGAGAGAGAGAGTGTAAGGGAGGGAGGGAGAGAAGAGTGAAGAAAAACAAGAGGTAAACACATCAGATTGAAGAAAAGGTGTGGGTGAGAGAGAGAGAGAGAGAGAGAGAGAGAGAGAGAGAGAGAGAGAGAGAGAGAGAGGGAGAGAAGAGTGAAGAAAAACAAGAGGTAAACACATCAGATTGAAGAAAAAGTGTGGGTGAGTGAGGGAGGAAGTGAGTGAAGAAAAAGTGTAAGGGAGTGAGAGTAAAGAAAAAGATGTAAGGAAGGGAGGGAGTGAAGAAAATGTGTAAGGGAGTGAGAGTGAAGAAAAAGTGTTAGGGAGGGAGTGAAGAAAATGTGTAAGGGAGTGAGAGTGAAGAAAAAAGTGTAAGAGAGGGAGGAAGAGAGTGAAGAAAAAAGTGTGAGTGAGGAAGTGGGTGAAGAAAAAAGTGTGAGTGAGGAAATGAGTGAAGAAAAAAGTATGAGGGAGGGAGAGAGTGAAGAAAGAGTGTTAAGAAAGTGAGGGAGGGAAAATGAAGAAAGAAGAGTGAGGGAAAGTAAAAAAAAAAGTGTGAGGGAGGAAGAGAGTGAAGAAAAAATTGTGAGTGAGTGAGGGAGAGAATGAAGAAAAAAGTGTCAGAGAGGGAGGGAGAGTGAAAAATAAAGTGTGAGTGAGTGAGTGAGTGAGAAGTCTATTTTATCACGCTTCTTGAAGAAAAACGTGTGAGGGAGGGAGAGTGAAGAAAAAAGTAATCAAGAAGGGAGGGAGAGTGAAGAAAAAAGCATCAAGAAGGGAGGGAGAGTAAAGAAAAAAGTGTGAGTGAGCGAGAGTGAAGCCTATTTTATCACGATTCTTGGATCCTTCTACACCTGACACACACAGACTTCAAGGAAATTATAGTTGATCTCACCCTTCTTGGTAATTAATTATGGTCTGGGATGCATTTACACATTGCTTCAGTATAAATAAATAAATATATATATAAATAGTTTAAACTCCTAAGAACCGATGGACAACGATCGATGTTTATCTTTAGCTTTTAGTTTATCTTTTAGTTTAGCTTATCTTTCCTCCATTAAGTTAAGGAGCTGATGGTATACTTTTGATAGATTGGAGCACCTTGATTCCTCCAAAGTATGCCAGGAAATAAACATACCCAGATGAAGAATATTAATGGTATCCTGCCTGTTGTCTGGAATAGTTTGGAGGAATCATTTGCTCCAGATTTAGCCTACCACCCAAAACTATGTGTTATTATAATATTACCCCTAAAGTATATTAATTAATTATACATAATAATAATAAAAAATATATACTTGCATGCTTAAATTCTCCCCTCCCCCTTCCCCCCCCCCCTCCATTCCATTCTTTGGTGTTGTTATGATAGGGGGGGGGGGGGGTCGATGCTCCCTCACACAGTCTGGTGGGGGAAGGGATGCTGCTGTTTGGGGGGGGGGGGGGCGGAGAGAGCAGTTAAGGAACCCCCCCCCCCCCCCTGTGATGTAGTCAGAAAATTGAAGGTTTAGCGAGTCCTTCAAACTTTGCCACGAAACACACACAGACACACACACACACAAACAAACACACACACACACACATTAAGGGAGTATATAGCACATTGTTTTGGGTGGTAAATCTGGAGCAAATGATTCCTCCAAACTATCCCTCCAGGCAACAGGATACCATTAATGTTCTACCTGTGGGTCTGTTTTTTTTCCTGGCATATACTTTGGAGGAATCAAGGTGCTCCAATCTATCAAAAGCATATAATATCTATCACCTTAAATGAGCTTGTTTCGTGGCATAGTCAGCTTGGAGGAACCTGCAGAAACCACCACCAGGGTCTCACACACACACACGATCACAGGGAATATAAGGGAGGTCTAGAAAGCATATGTGTTGTGGGTCATTGTAGAGTTGCCTGGCTGGGGTGGGTGGGGTAGGGTGAGTGGGTGTGATTTATTTATTTTTTTATTATTATTATTATTTTTAGGGGGGAGGGAGGGAGGAGATGATGATGATGAATTTCTCTAAGCTGCTTAACTGTAGAAGGAAAGTGGATCAGGGTTGGTGGGGAAGGAAGAGGAGAGGAGAGAAGGGAGAGGGAGTATTGTAGTCTATATATGAGAGGTAAGGGAGAGGAGAGGAGAGAAGGGAGAGGGAGTATTGTAGTCTATATATGAGAGGTAAGGGAGAGGAGAGGAGAGGAGGGAGAGAGAGTAGTCTATATAATTATGAGAGGTGAGGGAGAGGAGAGGAGAGAAAGGAGAGACAGGAAGTGTACGTACAGTCACGAGCACAAATAAATATCCAGGTGTGCTTCGAGACAGTCAATAAATACACAATTAGATCTCCATTGGAATTAGTTCGTTGGTGAATATATTGAACTGTTCAAAGACTCAACCAAAGCTGTTTACTTATTCTAGCTCGTGACTGTACATGTGGAGAGGTGAGAGGAGTGAGAGTAAGAGTATAAAGCAGGGAGGGAAGAAGAGGAGAAGAGGGACAAGAAGTTTAATAATACAACACTTATTATAGCTCTTGCCATCAAAAGTCAATAATCACCCGACCATCATCTCACAGGCAGAAAGTCAGAGAAGGAAGGTAGTTATTTTTTATTTCTATACGCCAGGAGGAACTTGTGTAGATCCTGTATTGTGTAGTATTGTTCAACGAGGAATAGGGCTCTTCGTCTCGTAATTAAGGGGAAATTCTTTTGTTGGTGAATTGGAAGGTCTCTGATTCCTCTAAACTATGCCATGAAAAATTGGAGATTAGAGAGATGGACTATCCTTCAAACATTGCCACGAAACACACACACCTACATTAATAAAGGAGCTTGTTTCGTGGCATAGTTAGGAGGAATCAGAAGCCACCAAGTCTCATACACGATCATACAGGGTCCCTTAATAATACTAACCCAGGCATCTATAATTATACAGGAATTAAAACAATGATAACA
The DNA here is from genome assembly GCA_033782935.1 of Petrolisthes cinctipes. Lineage (NCBI taxonomy): Eukaryota > Metazoa > Arthropoda > Malacostraca > Decapoda > Porcellanidae > Petrolisthes > Petrolisthes cinctipes. The sequence continues at coordinate 61,545 of JAWQEG010002220.1, read as the reverse complement.
AATCAACGAGATTGCTTAATAAAGGGGATAGTATACAATTGGTACATTAGAGCGCCTTGATTCCTCCAAAGTATGCCAGGAAACAGGACCAGATTAACAAAAATAATGAAGTCCTGTTGTTGTTGTTGTTGCTTGGAATAGTTTGAGGGAAAATCAGTTGCTCCAGATTTATTTATCACCAACTCTGTACAGCCCACGGTATAATGACTCTCTAGTATTTATACCGTGGTACAGCCCGTGGTACAGCCTATGCTACCCAGTTACCTCTGTGTAGAATCCTATAATTATATCTGTGATCCCATGAAGGGAGACTCAGACAACATGCATGAGAAGACTTGAAACTCAATCTATCCTATTTGTGGTTAATTAGTGACGATATATTATTGGTATAGCTTATCCAGAACACGATGGATTGATGATGAACTAATTAGTCACTTTATGGTCCTCAGAGAGACTAATTAACGTCACAGTGTGGACAGCGTGTTCTGGGAATTCTCACACACCACTACCACCACCACCACCACTATCATTACCACTATCACCACCACCATTACCACCACCACCACCATCTCATTAGCAACCATCGTTAATTTCCCCATCGTCACCACCACCATCATTTCTTCACCACCATTATCTCCACCATCACCACAACCAATATTTCTCCACCACCACCATCTGCAAAACCACCACCATAAGCACGAGATTCTTAAGGCCCCTGTGATCGTGTTTGAAAATTGGAGGCTTCTGTTTCCTCCAGACCATGCCACGAAACAAGCTCCTTCCATAGAGGTGTGTGTGTTTCGTGGCAATATTTTCAGGACTCATCTCTTATTACCTCCAAAATTCTGACTACATCACAGGGTCCCTTTACAATCCCAATTTCTCCATGCACCATCCCCCTTCCCCCAGCACACATACTACACCAAGGAAGATCGTTTGGTTGTCACAGTCAGAGGTATAGCCTACTTACGAGTCCTCCAATAGTGACGTCACAACCCCAGACAGAGTGTTAAGACGAGGGAGGAGTGTCCAGATCCAACCCTTTAAAAGCCCCTGTGATCGTGTATGAAAATTAAAGGCTTCTGACTCCTCCTGACTATGCCATGAAACAAGCTCCTTCCATATAGGCGTGTGTATGTGTTTCGTGGTAATATTTGAAGGACTCATTTATCTCCAATTTTCTGACTACATCACAGGGTCCCTTAAGCCCATTGAAGGTGACGTGTTATGTAGTGTGTAGAGGACTGACTGACTGACTGACTGACCTTTGCCTGGGTATAGTGTTACATGGCTCAACTCAAACCTAAACTCTTACATGGCGGCCGGGGTCTGTAAAGTTTTGTGAGACTGCATTTTTCTTTTTCTTTTTTTTCGGCGCCAGGAGGTTAAACCCTTTATGTTTTAGGTTAGATTAGTTTGTTTGTTTATCTGTCTGTTTGCAGGATTACGGAAAATTTTATGTGTGGATTAAAAGTATATCTGAGTGAACAGTACAGTCACGAGCACTAATAATAAGTATACAGCTTTGGTTGAAGCTTTGAACAGTCCACCAATTCACCAACGAACTAATTCCAATGGAGATCTAATTGTGCATTTATTTACTGTCAAAAGGTATTCGAAGCACACCTGGATACTTCTTATTAGTGCTCGTGACTGTACACCGGCCCTTTCTCTATTATAAACCTTTACACACACACACACACAGTACAGTAGGTGTACAGTAAATATAATACAATGTTCACCACTCCCCTCGGTCTTACATAAACTTACAAAGCTGTTTATAACCACAATCATCACCATCATCTTGTTCCCATTATATTCCTACTCCGGGTAATCCCTTCTCAGAGTGTAGGAGACTAGGAGAGTGAGGGTGGATGTAAAGAAACACTAATTGTTGAACTTTGTGAGAACCAACAACTGTGGATATAACTTAGGAGGTGTTGACTTTAATTCCCCTCCTTGCTGTCTCATTACTCACTTGAGCCTTCCTCCCCTCCCTTCCTTCCTTCCTTCCTCACCTAGCTTCCCTCCCTCCCTCCCCCCCCCATGCACTTAATTACTATATGTCACTCCTCACTCTCCTTATTACACATACCCTTGATTCATACACACGCACAGGACTTCATACGGTGTAGTTATTACAGTGCAGGAGCTCTAGTTATTACACTTTCCTCTTACTGTACATACCTTCCAATTATATTGCCACAATCTGAGAGGAGTTAGGTGCAACGTTAAGGGGGAAGTACAGTGTTGGTAAATCTGGAGCAACTCATTCCTCTAAAGTTCTTAACTATTCCAAGCAACATAACAGCATCATTTTTATTCATTTGTTTCCTGGCATACTTTGGAGAAATCAAGGTGCTCCAATGTAACTGAAGTGAATTACCCCCTTAACTTTTCATGTGTACAAGTAGGGTATAGGTGTATGCAAGACCAATAGACAAGTATTCTATTGGTCTTTGGTGTATGCATGCAGAGCTGTAGGCTGTTAGTGAGACCTGGAATAGAAGGCTGTGATTGTTCTTTGTAAACATGATCCATCAAAATTAATATGGTGTTGAAGCCGTGATTTATATTTATGTATAATTATTATGAGTAGCCTATAGTCAACGAGTTCACAGTAAGCTAAATCTGTATTGAGCATGAGCCACATTTACCTCCTCAGACAAGAATACCTGGGCAATAGTTGTGTAATTATTATTTTTAGTATGTAAAGGCAAGGATGTTTATGAGGGAATCTGCTGTACATTTGATTTAAAATAGAACGTGGTATAATACGTTATTTGGTTGTTGGAAGGAATATCAGTGCTAGGCTAGTTGAACCTTTCCTTTATTTATTTCTGCCTGATACATCAAAAGCAACGTGATGCTGTGTGAAATTGTTGGACCGTGTAATGCGTGATAAATATTACCTGAACTCAGTCGTCCACCCATTGTTCTATACTCTTTGTGTGCTTCAGGTTAAAGTGGAGGTGGTGATTGAGTGAGAATATGCCGGGAGTCAAATTAACACACCGGTAATGCCACGATGAGAGAGAGAGAGAGAGAGAGAGAGAATAAAGGCTGGGTAACTTTGTGAATTTCTTTCATATGAGATTAACTTCCTTGTTGTAAATGTATTCCTTAATTTATGTGCTTCACTGTAATAATACCTTAGGATGTTACAAGTGTGGTATGTGGATTCTACAAATCTTCCCTAGAGATCCATATGTGTAAATTCCTATGTGTTTACAGGTGTAGGATGCTGTGTGTGATGGAGGGGAGAGATCCATATGTGTAAATTCCTATGTGTTTACAGGTGTAGGATGCTGTGTGTGATGGAGGGGAGAGATCCATATGTGTAAATTCCTATGTGTTTACAGGTGTAGGATGCTGTGTGTGATGGAGGGGAGAGATCCATATGTGTAAATTCCTATGTGTTTACAGGTGTAGGATACTGTGTGTGATGGAGGGGAGAGATCCATATGTGTAAATTCCTATGTGTTTACAGGTGTAGGATGCTGTGTGTGATGGAGGGGACACGGAATGGACAGGGAGACGCCACCACGGAGTTCATTGCTACAGGCAGGACGGGGAGGAGGAACGCCCTGCCTGACATTCTCTCCGACCACTCCTCCACCTCCACCGCTGACCTCCCAGATGCCCTCGAAAAACTCTCTTGCTCAGGTCAGTCACCGTGATACTAATGACCTCCTTCTCACATATAGTCAATTCACTTGTGTGTTGTTGTGAACTTCAGTATGAGCCCACAGTTCCTCAGGTTTTATATGGTAGTTTGATAAGGTCATTACTGTACAGTATCATTTATTGAACCGAGTTCCATAATTCACACCCCTCATACTACTGTTCTAACCCCTGCTCTTAATTGAACTGAGTTATATAATTCACATCCCTCATTCTACTGATCTAGCCCCTGCACTGGAATTTAGACCTGCGCACCCTTGGTCTGGGTTTGAAGTTTGTAACTTAGTATTTATTAATACACAGTGAATTTTTTTTCCATGGTATATATACTCAGTAGGTTGCTTGTAAGATTAAAATTAAATTTTCTTGGGGTTTCCTTTGCCATTACCTGAAACAAACTTTTGGGTTGAGGGAAGTCACACCATACAGTATCAGCATTATTCAAATTTTATTATTATGTGTTGTATGTTTTCAGATACTGGCAACGAGGGTGGAGCGGCAGGAGGTGCATCAGGCAGTAGCAGCAGTGAGGGGGCTACAGGAGGTCAGGAGCAGGCATCTGGCTCTTAACATCCTCAGTAGCACCACCACCCTCTCACAGGAATGACTCGAACAGCCCTCAGTGGTGTCCAAGACAACCGCCAGGGAGAGGCTTGTTTACGGTAGCAAAAGGCAGCAGCAACAAGGGAGTGAGTTGTTGCTTCTTATAGTGGGAGAAGGCAACAACAACCCAGTAGTGTTGCTTTCAGAGTTACAAGACTGTAGAAATGACTTGTTTACAGTTTCAGGTGGCAACAACTTGGAAGTCCAATACTGTATGTTGGTTACAGTGGGTAATGGCAGCTACCAGGGGTCTGTAGTTTACATTTATTTCCATCATCACCATGTTAGCCTAATGTAAAGGAGACCTTGCCCTGGCTGGATATTGAATTGATGAAGGGTATGGACAACCAAAGGACCACTAAAAGCAGCTAGTATTGTACTGGCATCTGGTAGAGAGGTTAGATGTGGTGGTAGACAGCTGTTTTCTCTAACAGATTTGCCTGATGTACAGTTGAAGACTTTTTCACATTACCTTTCTTATATACAGATGAACCCCTAAAAAGAAAGCTCTAACTCAAAAACATTTGGCAAACTTTTGTCTAACTGGTAAATATACGAGGCAGCCATACTGCCATTTTTCAGCTGCTTTGATATCACAAACCATTCATTAGAGGATGGATTTTGTGGAAGAGGTAATGTGGAAGAATCCTCAACTACAGCATACCAAACAAACATAAGATGGACCTTAGCCAATGGCCTGCCCTTCTCACAGTATGATTTCTGTGTCTTCAGAAATCTGCTGGTTCCCTTGGCTGTGCGTACTGTTTACTGTCACTGTCTGTTTGTTGTAACACAGAACGTGAATTAAGGTGATGTCCGTAACTCCTTACATGACCATGGTTTCGTCCCTCACCTTTAGTTAGAAATTCTATATTCGTCAGCATCAGTTCTTCTGTTGGTGTACTGAGACTTGCTTTGTAACAGATTCATTGCCATAAAATTAAAGGGAATGCTGCTGATGCACTCTTGATGCAACATTTGAAGTGTATCTGCCCATCTATTATAAATCTTGCAAATATTGTATAATTTGATTCAGTGGAGATGTCTCCCACTGCACCAACTGATCAAGGGCGAATGGAACTATACTGAGTGAAGGTGTGGAGTCCTGCAGTGTGAGATTAGGACTGAGTACTTTTTGATAAGAGTGGCATAACAACCAATTAGGTGAAATGGTACCTGGGTCACTCCTATGGCCGTACTCAAAAATGGTTTTCCAGTTTGTCCAAAGGTCACAGAGCCTGAACATGCACATTTGGTCATTTGCTGGTACTGGTATGCCAGATATTATTTGTTTTTTAAAGTATATTTGCAGATATATTAGACAAGGTAAAGCTACATATTTAGTTTGTACTGTATTACACACAAAATTGCAGTTAAGCTTATATTTTCCTGAAGTACAGTATCAGTACTGTGATGCAATAGATATAACAAGAGGTTGCTCAGGTTCCACTTGCACAATGTCACTTTTCTTGAATATCATGAAGATGATGATCCCCACCCTCACCCTGTATTGAGGGGAGGGATATTACCTGTAAAGATGTGGATGCTATTTTAAGGGTTTTGGCGCCCCTTCAAACCCGAGCCAGTCCCTTTCCTCTACTCATTTGTCCCTCTTTTACTTCTTTTTCCTTTGTGCTTGCTGTCCCTCCTCTCTGTCACCGTATCCCTAATGGTACAAAGTTTTTTCTGGCCTAGCACAATATCTTCCTCCCACATTACTGTATACTATAATCTAATCTTCAAAATCCTGAGTCAATCAGTACTGGCAGTACACCTAGATGGTTGATATGCTCTGCTTACTTAGAAAGCCTCAAGTATGACCAATGTTTTATTGATAAATGAATTCTGCTTTTACTTATTTATGTTTTATTTATACAGTAGAGTAATTTACTTATACTAAGAATATATAAGTGCCATATGAACAACTGCCTGTATTACAAAATGAGAGGCCTCTGTGCATATGACATCAATGAGTAAACATACAGTAATTCTGTATATATTTATGTATACTTTTGGTTATAATTTACTTCTGCATAAGTAGCTCTCTAGTTAGGTGCCATATGGACACCTAATTAATGGTAAATAAAATGACTGTGTATGTATGGTGTCATTGAGTAAATAATACTTCTGTATTTACCGACTCATTATTTGTTTATATGCAGGCATGTTTGTAGGTAGGTACCGTACATACACCAAAGAAATGAAAGGTTAAATACTGTACAGTGATTCACTGTGTGTGTATGAAGTCCCAGAGTAAACGAGAATGTATTAGCCCATATTTTCAGACAGAGGTTGCAAATGAACTATTTTGTAGTGAAGCATGCTAAGCAATGAAGACGACGACAGAAGAAATGACCCTATCTTTTCATAGCAAGCTTTACATGTGGTTTGTACTTCATATTGCCTCTTTCCTTCATCTGGGGAAAGAAGGCAAGCATTTCTATATAGCGAAGTGTGAATAGTACTATATATTTCTGATATGTAAACACGAGTTCACATATAATGAGTGTGTGTAATATTTTACTGTTCACCAAAATAAGTCAAAGTGGGATAATGAATCATCCTCTATACATATCTAGCCACTGACACCTGCCTTGGGAGGAGAAGAAACAAGGAATGTGGTAATTTGTCATTAATTATATTTCAAGTAATGTTAAGTGTCTAGTAATACCCATAACATGAATCCTGTGGCCCAAGAAGAAGGTTAACAGTCACAACTATTGTGTCACACCATCTGTCTATTTATTTTCATTTTATCTCTATTTATTTTCATATATCATTTTATTGTTTGTCTTTTTGTCTATCTCTATTTATTTAAATGTCTGTCCTTTGAATCTCCCAAGGAAAAGTTTTATGTTCTTGACAAATATTTTAGGCCCACCATATGAATACTGTACTGTACCATAAGTTCATCACTGAGGTTATCACAATATGGTATACTGTATAATCTGTCCAGTACTGTACCTAGTTTCAATTGTCTTAAAATTCATCTGAAACCTAAACAATAGTATCTTCTAGCCTGCGAAGTACTTAATGTGGTCAACACAATTCTAAGCTGATCAGCTGACAGCAAATGCACTGGGTATCATTACAGTTTATTTCATCTGACATTTTCAATTTATTAACAATAAAAATTCTATATTACGATCATTGGGCACTATATATTGATTGTTTGAAGGTTGCCAAATAATGGTGAAGGATTTTACAATATTGGATCTCTTCTAGTCAGAGAATATATTCTTTAAGAAATACAGTCTCTCTTGGTGTAGGCACAGTTATGTACACTGCTACATTAGACACCCAATCAGTAACTCATTATGTGAAGGAACAACCAATGTGTTGGATTGGGTGGCAAGTAGTAACATTATCATAATTATGGTATAAAAGTGTTTGTGGAGAAGGTAGTGGCAATGGAGAAGATTTAGATCTGATGGCCTATCCTTGTCCTTGACTCTCTTGTGCCTGAGTCTACATTTTCATCTCTTTTAACCCTTCCCTCCCATTGAGGTTCATAAGTAACACATTTACGAGCTTCAGTGCTCAAAGTCAGAGACCAGAGGCATGAGGGTTTAAATTCTGGCCATTCCTCCTCAAAGGGTACATGTTATTCTACAAAATGTTTGTGAATCAATGATCATAGCTTGGGTTCCTGATAATGTTCCAATATCAGGAGATAAAAGAGTTTGGGTCCATGATTTTATCCAACATTACTCAATCAGTTAATCAATCCAACTTAACCTTTGGTGTACCCTCAGAAGAGTAAAGCCAATAGCAAGTTTCTTGAGTGCATGAGCCATGTGATACCATCTTTTTGGTCAGGAAATAAATGGAGATATCAACAATTAAAATCGAGTTCAAAAAATTTATGAAAATTATCTGGAATGGAAATGGCCCTTTGAAAATATATTACCTCTCTGGAAATGGAAGCAACATTAGAAGTGAAAGCAACTCTGATAATGGAAGGACTCCTGGAAAGCAACTGTGGGCACAACTATAGAAATACTGTAGTGGAATGTTAGAAATGAAAGCTGCTGTGTAATGAGCATACCCAGTATACGTCTCTGAAAATAGAATCAGCTCACTACAAGCAGTTCTCTAGAAATGGTTGAAAATAGCTCTTTGGAAATGGGTGAAGTTTCCTGAAAATCAGTGAAAACTATAATTTGATAGAAGTTTCTGGAATTAAAATGTCATATTCTAAATAATTATTATTCTCAAGGAGGTAGTCATGGCCATCACTCAACATAACGAAAAATATATATATATATTTAAGGTTCCCGAGCTGACTTGTTTTAGTGAAGTGAATATTAATGCTGTAGCAAAAGCAGCATAACCAAGATAATAATAAAGTTCAGTTTGGTGAATATGTTTTATTGTCATCATCATTAGCTTAAATTACTATGCATTATTTGGACACATCGAGCAGAGTGCAATGGATAAATACAGAAGATTCTGTACTTATTAAATGTTATGACTGGGATGTTATTAGGGGCATCAGGGAAATGTTCTGCCAAGATTTTGAAGAGGCTCCAAGAATAGTCTGTGACAAAAATTATATAAGTAACTGGATGTTGAAGAGGATAGTAATTTGTTGGTAAATCTGAAGCAAGTGATTCCTCCAAACAATTCCAAGCAACAGGACACTGTTATATTTGTTAATTTGGTTCTGTTTCCTGGCATACTTCAGAGGAATCAAGGCACTACAGTATAATGTACCAAAAGTGTATTACTACCTTAATTGATTTTACTCTGGCCTAAAGTACTGACACACAAAGCGGTACTCGAGGTCACAGTCAGCATCGTTGAGGTGAGGCTGGAGGTCAAGGCGCAGGTTGAGACAATGTTGATTGCCGCCCCAGTTGTTGGGTTGGTGGCCGGCCCAGTCTGCCCTCGGGATGGACCGACCATTGAGCCATCGCCACGACCCGGTCATCAGGTCAGTGCCGCCCACCCATACACGGTCAGTCTCTATGGGTATGGTGCTTGTTAATCACTTTATACAATCCTTAAATTCATCGATACAGCCATTAATCTTACTTTGAGTTCATATTGAATTGACCCCATTATCACCCTTATAAGACATATTACCTATAAGACATATGAGTCTTTCGGAAGCATATTTATAAATTATAATTTTCTAAAAAGAAATTGGATAAAACAACATTTAACTTTCATACACAGTACAGTAATATTATGCAGTAAGTTATACACAGTTACATATAGGCAACAGAGTACATACATACCTAGTGCTCCAGTGTCTAGAGTATATGAAAAGAGTCTGGCAATGTTTGTAGGAGTGGCCAGGTCTCCCCCCAAGGCAAGACAGTGACTGCGAGCTTCCTGCCATGTGGCGTCATGAGAACTGAGGTAGAAGCATTCAGCCAGCATTTCTCTGTAGGGCAGCGGACACCACCACCCTAATACCACAAAACACCATCAATACATCAAGGTGAATTCAACGGGCACTACCACTCTGAACCATACCACAAAACACCATTAATACATCAAAGTGAATTCATAGCTACACTGCATACAAGAAACACTATTTGTGGATGTATCATTATCAAAATATTATTAGTCTACAGTAAAGGACTAGGCTTTTCTTTGGAAGTGTTCCTCCCAACGAATTTTAATGAAAATCAGTATTCATATAGTTAACATAATGTACAATACCGTTATGAGGCGTGAAGCCAAAGAATTACCGAGGACTATACTGTGGGTACCTTTGATCTGCAGAAGCAATGTATAATGAATTGGAGTCTATAATACATAGCCTACAGTTTTACCATCAGCCTGTATTCTTTATAGTTATGTCCGACCATAATAAGTAATGATTTTCCTCCTTTCCCGTACAACCCTGAAATAATTCATTTGTCCCATCGTTCCAAGGTGCCCAAATCCCAAACCCTTCCAGGCTAATGAAGTTCCAGTTGCAAACTCATGAGTCACGAGTTTGGAATCTGTCTTTTAGAATGGAAAGGGGTTTGTTTGTCTGAAGGTCATGTATAGGAGCTGACAATACCATAGAAACATTTAAAAATTATTTATTTGCTGGGATTGTCAGTCGTTGTTCATTGCCATCCATTTGTTAAAATCTGGGCAGCGAACTTGAATAGCGCGTTCAGTGTCCGTGGACATTCTGGACATAAAGATGTGGCCATGTGGACACCATTTCATAAGAGTTAAGGGACCTGTGATGTAGTTAGAAAACTGGAGGTAAAAGAGTCCTTCAAACATTGCCACGAAACACCACCTACATGGGTGAAGCATGGGTGGCTTGTTTATAGATTTTATTGTGACGTTATGTACTCCACTGAGGCACTGAGTCAGAGTGCCGCGGTCACAGTGTCAGTGAAGCTGTAGTTGTCAGTTAATTCGTTGAGTTGTCAGTTAATAGTTATGTACAGTAGTTTGTTGGGTTGTCAGCTGAAATTTATTTAGTTCGTGGGGTTATCAGTTGTTTGTTAGGTTGTTACACATTTCGTGGCTGTTCACAGTGTCACCGGTACGTATATACCTTGAGCACATGAACGGTGGCAGGCGAGGGTCGAGCTGAGAAGGTGTTCGAGGAGACGGGCCTGTTCCAGCAGCACCGTCTGAGCCTCCTGCATCGCCGCCTTCAGTTCTGCCCACGTGTTGTTGCTGCCTTGTGGTGTCGATGGTGATGTGGTGGAGGTGACCCATGACACACACATACACAACACCACCATCACGTACACACCATTCCTCATCATCATCATTACTGCTGAAAAATAATTAACAAATATTCTTAAGCCAAAAAGATGTGACTGTTGTTTTAGCTCATTCACGTGCCGCATTTCATTACCTTTGACTCAGATAACCGGATTACACTTCACGTATGTACGTACGATATACAGTTATTTCAGAGCATAATATAGTGTTAGAAATATTTGAAGACAATTTATTCCTGCAAACGTACAGTTACGAGCACTAATAAGTATTCAGATGTGCTTCGAATACCTAGAGACAGTAAATAAAATGCACAATAAGATCTCCATTGGAATTACTTCGTTGGTGAATTGGTGGACTGTTCAAAGCTTCAACTAAAGCTGTATGCTTTTTAGTGACTTATACTTGTCGTGACTGTACATACGTGTTACTCCACAGCCACCAACGTACACTAAAGTATTCAAGAAGGAGCAGGCACTGTACACTATTTTAATCTGTTTATACCTGTAATGGAAACAATGCGGTGAGTACACAGGGATAAAGGGGTGATGATCTGTAGTGGACGATAGTAAGAGGGTGCGACAGCTAGGAGTGGAGGTGCGTCGTACACTGCTGCTCCAGGCGCTATAGTTAACCATTAAGTTAGTAAGTATAGTGGTGGTGGTGGTGGTGTCCTAGCAGAGAGAGAGAGAGAGAGAAGACCTGCAACATGACGTCACTTGACCTAATGTTGAGACCTGGTTAATATTCTCACGGTCACTAGTTTTCTCTCCGTTGTATAAGATCACTGTATAGGTGTTAGTCTGAAGAAACTTTAAGCATGTGTTGTTAATTAATGAATGAATCCCATAAGACTGCAATGATAGATAGTGTTGTTGGTGGAGGCAGCAAATTTATATCACAATTGTATATCTTCACAGGATTCCTACCTAAGCTATATATAGTCGTCGCGTGTTCCCTACAATAAAACATCCGGCAATTTGGTGTGAGAGTTAAGTTGTAGGTCACCATACAGTATATATTATGAGGGTTCTCCTTCCCTGAGTACGACTTATAGTTAGAGGTCACATTTGGTTGCCAGAAGGGTATGTGCAAGTGACGTTTGTTTATTGATAATTATTGCCGTCCATGCTTGACACTGTAAACATCATAATAAATTATAATGGACTTCTTAATTATTCTCTCGGTGGTTGTGGTTTAAAGGGAGATTCTCTTGTTGGTAAATTGGAAGGCTACTGATTCCTCTTAACTATACCAGTAAACAGACACCCTCAATGATACTAATTAATGATAGGAGATCTGCTTAGTGGTAGGCAATAGTTTGGAGGAATCACAGATCAAGTTAATTTCCCCTTAAGGAGATGTTGATAAATCTTGAGCAATTTATTCCTCCAAACTATTCCAAGCAACAGGACACCATTATTTTTATTAATCTGCTGGTCCTGTTTCCTGGCATACTTTGGATGAATCAATTAAGGCGCTCTACTGTAATGTACCAAAAGCTAATGTATTTACCCCTTGAGATGAACTCTATAACACAAGAAGCTGGAGTAGAGAAAATTTATACAGCATCTCAAAAAAGTGTTTCGGTCAAATTGCACAAATGTTACCAGTCTACCACTTTAGGTCATTGTTCAAGGATACCATAACCTAGGCACAGTTCCTACCAATAATATACCCACATTTTTAGCAAATATAGAAAGACTAGGAATCGTTTATTTGTCCGAGATATAGCGTAATAATATTCTTAAATCTTGACGCAAATATATAATCTTATATTGAACACTTATCGCAGGTCATAGCAACACTACTAGCGATAGATCGAAGAGTGTTTGTTAATGTGTAGCCTTACCCAATAAACTTTCATCAGCGACTATAATTCAAGTCTTTTTTCCTTAAGGTGGAGAAGAACTTAATTCATCCCACTGCATCCTTAAAAAAGAAGAGAGAGAAAAACGTTATAATATAATATATACCACTTGCGTGTATGAGTGTGGGAGCTGGGTGACGTGAGTGTGCTCAAGTGCTTAATAACGGGGGCAAGGAAGGATATGCCAGACCTATGTAATATTTTAATTAAGAGGTCCAGAACGAGTGTGTACTTGTTTCAGATACATGGTCATATTATCTTCGTAATTATGTCATTCATTCATTCATTCATATTGTCACTACTCGAATATCAAGTACTGTCAGGTCATGTCAGGTATTCATAGTGGACAATGAACATCATCAGAGTGTACTGTGTGTGTGTGTGTGTGAAGGCTGTTAACAAGACGGACATTTTTATGAAGCCTAACCCGGGCGGGTTATTTAGAATCCCCCTTTTTTTTTTTTTTTTTTTTTTCACCAGCTATGGTTTTATTTTTCAGCACAGCATTCATTTTCTTACTGTCCTTTGGAAGAAAATATATTAAGCTAATCAAGATGACTAACATTGTTTGGATAAGCATCAATTTAGTCCTTCCCTATAGGCTACAGAGAATAGGACTACTGTTACTGTGTAATAGAATTGAAAGCCACCACCAGGCACTGCGCCGCACCTTCTCCGTCACTCTCAAGGGCACTTGCTCATGACACCTTATGAAAAGACACTTTATTTCTTGTAAGCCTTATTAAGTAATATTTCACGGCAGACCAACTCACGCACTGTTGTGTTGAAAGTTCGTTCCCAAACTTTTATCTCACAAATCCACACTTTCCACCAACCCCTTTCATGTTTTGGATATGTAGCCTATATATATATCTACGTTCTGCAACCTAAACACCACGCCCACTTATCACAACCTGTCAAACTCTCAAAACTATAACAATCTGCTGGAATCTCCTACTATCTTTCGAGTAATATTGCTTACAACATATTTAATCACCGAATGGTCTTCCATTTACTATATACTTTTTTGTACAATTATATACATTTCCCAGTAACAAACAATTTATTCCTTAGTCAAATGTAGAGTTACTTGCTTTAATTAATCACCGGAAAAGTATATTTGTGAGATTAAATTGTAACTATGATACCACAGAGCCAATGATGAAGCCATGGGGTACGTTTGGGTAAACTGTTAATGCAAAATATGCCACCAAAATACCGGAACCCCTGTGACCGGAACTTGAGGATGAGGTGCCGTTAAAAAGATAACAAATATTAAAATAATCTACTTTGTGTATTCTAAACTAATCCTCGTGGGCGTTTTTTTTAACTTTTTTACATTTTACGGCTTATATAAGATAAATTTGAGTATACTTTATTATATATCCGATAAAGACCTATAAATTAATACGGTGGAAAATTGGAAACTACTACGAGTTAATACAATAAATAAGAAGAATACTGGTGCATCTTTGATCATGGAAGAAAAAGGATAAATTTGAGTACTGTACACGTTATTATATATCCGATAAAGAGCTATAAATTATTAATAACGTGGATAACTGGAAACTACTAGCAATTATCCGATAAAGAACTATAAATTGATAACGTGGAAAACTGGAAACAAATAGCAATTATCCGATAAAGAACTATAAATTGATAACGTGGAAAACTGGAAACTACTAGCAATTATCCGATAAAAAACTATAAATTAGTAACGAGGAAAACAGGAAACTACTAGCAATTATCCGATAAAAAACTATAAATAAATAACGAGGAAAACTGGAAACTACTAGCAATTATCCGATAAAAAACTATAAATAAATAACGAGGAAAACTGGAAACTACTAGCAATTATCCAATAAAAAACTATAAATAAATAACGAGGAAAACTGGAAACTACTAGCAATTATCCGATAAAAAAACTATAAATAAATAACGAGGAAAACTGGAAACTACTATTAATTACAAATAAATAAGAATAATACTGCTGGTGCCTCTTTCTTTGATCATGGAGGAAGAAGAAGGAGGACCAGCCCGTAATGTTGGTGAATTAACTCTGGCTTGTATTGAACTGGCAGCCAAACTTGATGAACTACAAGACCAAGAGGAAAAAATGTCATGCATCGATGAACATATCAAGACATATACCTCCAACCAAATACCGATGATAGATTTTGAGTCGGGTAAGTCATATACGTAGAGTAATTGCATGTCTTGTGTACAAATGACAAAGTAATGTACAGTGACAGCACATGATCCTTGACCAGATTTCCCCTTACACCCTGATCAAGGATTATGTGCCGCGACTGTACAGTACTAGTATGTTGGCAGAAACCTGACATGAGGATAGAACACTTTTGACTGGAAGCATTTTGTTCTCATGAGCTGATGATATAGAACTTGACTATTACTTTTAAAAATAAAGTTTGTGCTCTACTTAATAGTACAAATTTACTAGGGCTGGAGTGGTTCAATGTTGGCCGACCACTGAGCCTGGAAAAGGATCTGGAGGGTCGGGTAAGTGTACTGGACTTCTTCACTTATTGCTGCATCAACTGCCTCCATATTTTGCCTGATCTGGAGGCCCTTGAGGAAGTTCACCCTCCAACAACTGGGGACGTTCTTGTGGTAAGCATGGGATGAAGTACAGTCATTACAGTGCTCCCAAAACTCATTTTAAAATACAGCAATGTACTGGACAATCTGACACAAGGGATGATGTTATTTCAACTTATTTGGAATGGTAAAAATACAATTCACATGTCCATACATATTTGAGGTCAAATGTTGGCTTTGATTTACTTATTACTCATAACATTGGCTTATTAGCATTGCTTACCGAACTTACTGAGACGATGCGTAGTCATTCAGCTTGTTTCATACTGTTTGTTATGTTGTCCTTCGCAGCACACATTAAGGATAGTTTTGGGAGTTACAGAACATGTAATGTTGTTAATGTAGATGGGTAAAAGTTTGGTGTACTTTGTCTTGATTTGTACAAAGTTTACTAAGAACACTCAAGAAAAGAGAGGGTTGCATGATAATATTTCAGGGCTATATATAATATTATTAGACCAAACTAAGCTCATACAATACTGGGAAGTGTCTCAGTTCCCTTGTAGTGACTGTAATTAGTGCTGCACAACTGTTTATGAAATATCTAAAAATATATATAATCTACAGGTTGGTGTTCATTCAGCCAAATTTGAAAATGAACGTGTGTCTGCCAACATACAAGAGGCCATCAAGAGATACCATATCCACCACCCTGTAGTTAATGATGCCCAGGCTGTGTTGTGGACAAAGCTTGGTATTGCCTGCTGGCCCACTTTGCTCATCCTGGGTCAGTGTTTAATATAGCAAGAATTGAGATTCTTTTTATACTGTATATTTTTTGTCAGATGGTTAGTGGGGGAGAAGAAAAGAACAAATGAGGACCTGGAAAGGAGAAGGAATCAGAATTAAACAAAAAATTGAAATTCTGTTCTGGAAAGAGGTCAGGAAATGCTGGAATGAAAAAGGGAAAAAGGGTGAAAATGCTAGAGATAGGAATGGATACCAAAAGAATTGAAAGAGCCAATTGGTATAGTGGAATTACTCAGTTGATACATATAGAAAGGTTGAGGGTGATAATGAGTAAACATTTCAATACTAAATTACAATAGTTTCAAATTTAGATGTGGATAAATGAGTAATACAGTAGTATGAAGATAGAATGACATGGGATGAGGGAGATGCCCCTCAGAAGGGAGCTGTTCTTTGAGGTAAACTGATAACTGTTTTGAATTTCAGGTCCTAGTGGATCTCCCTTGTTTGTGCTGGTTGGGGAGGGACATCGGGAAAGACTTTTGTTGTATGTCAACACTGCAGTTCAGTACTTTTCTAAACAAAGGTAATAATAGTATTTCTATAATTATTTTTGAAGGGGAGGTGGTTGCAATGGCGCTCCATTTGTTTCCATTTATAACTGTCGTGTATTTGAAACTGATGTGCTTACCGTTGTATATTCCATTCATTTTTATGGTGGTTAAGGAGATCGTAATACCATATGACCGGTGAGAGATGAATAGAAAACCATAACAGAGAAAGAAAAAGTGAGATAAGAAAGAAATTAAATGACAGAAGAAAACTGATGATTTGGTAAAATGTACATGCCATGGAAATTCATTTGTACATCATTAGAGCTGCCGGGGCTCTGTTCTGTCTAGCAAATTTAAGTTGAGCTGAATAAACTCACGTTATTGGATGTTCTGCCATGTTTTTCTCTCTTTTTTTCTTCTCTCCCTTTATGTATTCGTCACAGCAAATTATCTATCTCCATCCTGCCCCTTGCATCCTTCTCTGTCACACCAACCCCTACAAAGTCTCCTAATTTTCCTTCATCTGTTCATAGGGTATACTGCACTGAAGAAAGATATTCCTTCCTCAAAATTATACTACATTAGACAAGAAATGACACAGCTAAAACATTAATTAACGGAAGTACTAGAATGACTGTAGTGCTACAGAAGTACAGGAAATTTATCACTAATGCACTTTGAATTGATTTTAATAATATGAATTTTGCAGTTTGTTGATCAGATTTCCAGTTCCTCTCTCTCCTTCAACTCACTTGGAGGCAACAGGCTCCATACTGATGTTCCCTGGTAAAGTTGCTGTGTATCCCAGTGGTATTATTGTGTCCGACTCTGGCCACAACAGGATAATTCTGGCTGACACAGAGGGAATTGTTAAGGTAAAGATATTGTTATAATCTAAAAGTTAACATATTTACCTATGCATAGATTAAAATTTTTGTGATGTTGTCAGTTTGTTGTGTGTTGGTTGTCTCTCTCTGGTTAAGATTTAAAACCAGTCACCGAGTCCTGTTATTCCAATATTATACATTCAAAACTACCATTGTGGATGCTGTGTGCTCCATACAATACCCATCTGTTTTGTATTTATAGTTACTATGTAATATTGTATTATTGTTAACAGGTGGTGATAGGTTCAGGCAGACGTGGATTTTCTGATGGGTGTTTTACCAGTACCAGTTTCAACAACCCTCAGGGAGTCACATTCCTCCACCCCAACACCATCTTTGTTGCTGACACTGACAACCATGCAATACGACAGGTAGTTACTGTACAGATTCCTTAGTTCGTGACTGATGTTATTAGAATTATTAGAAGAGTTGCTGTCACCCCAGCTGACAACTTTGTCTCATTCTCTCTCTCTTACCATGTCAGTTTCTATCATTCACTGTTGCTGTTGTTAACATCTCTCTTCACCTTTTATATTACTCAACCATTTAATACTTTCCTTTTTTCTCATAGATTAGATGGCATGTTTCAACTCCTGTTATTCACATGATCATCTGTATTTTGAATAGAGAAGATAAAAATAAGTAAGAGAGAGTGTTGTTTGCTTGTGGTGACTCAATTAAAGTCTGCCAACTCCCAACTGTTGGTTGTTGTTGTTGTTGAAGTTCCTCAAGCTGTCTGGCCGAGCAGCCCCGAGCTCCTGAGGAAGGTCATGGCCTGAACCGGGCTTTCCCACAGTGCCCTCAGAGAGTGTATGCTGTGTTGTTGGCGAGTGTAGTTGTGTGCGTTGCAGTCTTCAATAATGTGTTTAATAGAATGGGGTGCTGTGTTGCATCCCGGACAGGCATCCGCAATGGCTCCATCCAGCCTCTTCTGATATGTCAGAAGGGCCGGGTGATGGCCACACCGCAGCCTGGCCAGGTGGACTCTGTCCTCACGGGGAAGGGAGGATTCGGATGGGTGGATGTCAGGAGGTCGTGCATGCAGCTGAGTGTTGTTTTTGAGTGTTTGGATGGATTGATGAGTGATTTGAGTATGGATGTGTTTCTGGAGATTGGTTTGGGGTGGGCAGGGTGTAAGAGATGATAGTATTTGTGTATGGTATCGTGTACTGGGTGTTGTTTTGATGTTCCTTGGCATGTGTGGGTGTTAAGACAAGCATGAACTCAAAGATCACTGTATTTTACAGTTGAAAGTTTTTGTCATAATCCTGTATAAGTGTGTGTGGGCTCATTTTGCAATTTAATATATATCAGGTCTTGAAAGCATGTTTTGTAATTTTCTGTGTACACTAGGTGGATCTTCTCCTGGAGACTGTGACAACTATTGCTGGAACAGGCCAGCAAGGAACAGATCTTGAGGGTGGAAACTTAGGGGCATCTCAGGTAGGAAGGATTGAAAACATTTCATGATATAATGTATAATTACTGTACTGTATATAGATTTATTTGTGAAGGAAAGAGTTGCACTTGCCTTTTGATCATTTGTAAAGGAAAATTGAAATCTACATCATTACTTGTGATTTTGAACATTCTGACATGCCAACATATTTGACCCCTGGTTCTGAAATCATATGAGATGTATGGTTTTAACTTGTAGGCTATATCTTCACCCTGGGATGTTTGCTTGGGAAGGAGTGTAGATCAAACTGAAGATCAGGTGGAAAATCTGCTGCTGGTGGCCATGGCTGGGAGTCATCAGATCTGGGGAATCTTTCTCTCAGATGGCCAGTGGCTCAAAGGAAGGTAAGTTTTTGTTATACAATAATCTGTTTGCATTTATGACTGAAATAATATATGGCACTGTTGTATATTTATCAAGATGTCAAGAGCTCAGGACATCTTTCTTACAGCATCACTAACTTCAATCATTCTGTTTGCCAATTTTTAATGATCTACTTTCTCATGATGTCTAAACCACTTCAGAATGTTTTCCTCAAATATTTGCATTCAATTATTCCAGTTCCTATAAACAAGGAACAGTGGTTCGACTGGCAGGCAGTGGATCAGAAGAAAATAGGAATACTACTTACCCACTGAAAGCCGGCTTTGCACAGCCTTCAGGTGTGACTCTGTCCTCATGGTCAGGTGAACCTGAGCTGTACATTGCTGATGCTGAGAGCTCATCAGTGAGGAAATTTAATCTGAAGAATGGTGCTGTCAAGTCTGTTGTGGGAGGTGCCCGAGATCCTTTGGTAATTATAACACAATTCTCTCCTTTTCATAGTAGCACCATTAATCCTGATCCTGTCCTCTGCATTAATCCTAAACACTTATCTCTTTTAAAGTATTCTGCATTATTTCATATATGCTATATGATTTCAGCATTATATGAATTTAAATTACAGTATATGAACTGATGTGTAAGTGAGGTTAGTTAATATGAGAATGGCAAAACTTGTTCATCATAGGAGTGGAATGGACATTGGTAGTGATGTGCTGTTATTTTCAAATGAAATGGTATCACCATTTGGGGAGGAGTAACATTTGGAGAGGAATGATAGTACCAAAGTTGAGGTGAGTTTGTATGGCCAGGAGGTGGAAAATGTGAACTCTATACTGTATTTTGGTAATATGAGTAAAAATGGAAATGCAGCAAAGATAGTGGGATACAATGTAGAATACAACAAGGTAAAAGGGTCACTGGTACACTAAGGAAGGGGATGAAGAACTGCAAGGTTAGCATAGATATAGAGATGGAGGAGCATTAGCAAAGAACAGAGCAATTAAGATGAATGTACAGTAGTTGGTTCACACCTGCCTCGTTAGGGACTATGGCATCAGGCAATAGATAGATTGTCATGAATTTGTATATACAGGACCTGTTTGCCTACGGAGACACTGATGGTAGTGGTGTGGAGGCAAGACTACAGCATCCCTTGGCTGTGGCATGTGTTGACCAGGCAATCTATGTAGCAGATTCTTACAATCATAAGGTGAACAATCATTATTTGTATGCTTTCTGGTTATAAATATAATAATGATAATCACATTCCCAGACTCATCTATATAAATACTGTATATTTATATCTTATTAGTGTGCATTTGTTTCTGAAGTAATTTACTGTTGTATAGTTATTTAAAATTAAGACAAATACTGTATTTTTGAGTGTTACTATATGTATATTATTTTATAATTGTAACCATAAGATATTAAAAACTTCTTTCCCTTGCAGATTAAAGTTATACATCCTTCAGGCAAGAAATACACAATTTCAACGGTGGTTGGAAGTAATAGTCTAGATACCGATATGAAGGTATGATACGGAGGCAGATATAACACCTGTTTATGGATATTGTTAAGCAACTGTTTCTCTATAGATTATCACACCATTCAGCACAATAAGAAAAATTGCGTATTGGCTCAACCGTATCTCCATTATACACTTCTGACCTTCATGATTATTGTGCAAGGATCTCATGGCTTTTCTTACTCACACAGCTTTCTCAAATATTTGTAACCAGGTTTGGAAGACCTCATTCACTCACCAATACAATTATTCTCTTGTCAGCTAAATGAACCAGGTGGAGTTTGTGTTAGTCTGGATGGCTCCTGCCTGTACATTGCTGACACTAATAATCACACCATCAAGATTTTATCTCTGAAAGACAGCATTCCTAAGGAGGTAAGTATGTGCCTACTAATGTGTCTGTGAATATATTCATGCAAATATCTACCCATCCTTGTGTCTGGTCGGTAAACCTCACCATTACACAGAAGTGAAAGATTACATAAGTTCTGTTGAATACATCTACAGTATTTGTAATTCAGAATGCACTTTTTTCAATAATACTAACGTCCACAGTTTCCACTACACTTAATTGATGAAAGTGACAGCCCAAGTCAAGATTTTCTCAATGACAACACCAGCTTGGCTCAGCTGGTCACAGTTACTCTACCAATGGAAGAGAAGGATGCAAAGGAGCAGAGAGAGAGAGAAATCACTCTTAGAATAATACTTGAACTTCCAGAAAATGCTTCCTTAAACAAGGAAGCACCAAACAAGTGGAAACTGGAAGCTAGTGGTGAGTATAATAGGTTACCATATGTATATGAATACATATGGTACTACTGTATTGTGGATGCCAGCGCTGTTTCCTTATATTATTTTAAAGGCAAATTATCAAAAGTGCATTACACTGCATGTTCTTGCCATTCATTTGATCATAATTTCACTTAACCCAGACCATATACTGTATATATATATATATCATGTTCATACTGAAGTTAAAGAAAGCCATGACTCCTCCCCATCTAGTTTGCATGCAGTGCAGTTATTAACCTCAAACTTGGACCAGCATAGCATAATAACACTACACCAGCCTGTTGGCCTCCTCTTTATTTCTAAGATTTTCACATGGGTTCTAATTTAACATAAACTATATAACATTCTTTACATAATAATTCTTTTGTTTTGCATTTTCAGAATTGGATTTCCACTTAATGGCATCACAAGGAAAACTGGAGGATATAGAAACAGAGGTCCCACTTACTTTATCTTCAACTGCCATCAGTGGTGAAATAGAAATGAAACTAACACTGTGTTGTGTCCTATTTGTGTGCCTTACAAGTGGAATGTGTGTAAAAACAACCTCCAGACATTGTGTCATATTCAAACAGGGTGATTCACAAAATTCAGGTGAGAAAAGAATCACTGTTGATGTCATTGTGAAGCCAGAGGTGCCTGAATTATGATTACTTACTAGCATCTTTATGCGAATTAAAAAGGAGGTTATCCAATGTTTAGATGCGATACAGAGAGATGCTGCTGTACCTGTACTTAATATGGGTAGTTACAATCCTTCATATTTTTAATGCTTATTACAGTAATTATGAGTAACACCTAACCTGTTTTTGTGTGGAACAGTTGTAAGTCGCCTGTTGTTGTTAATTATATATTTTATAAGAAGACAGATGGGACAAATGGTAACTAGGAAGACTCAGTTTTTATTAATACATTGTTTTGTAACCATTTATATTTATTATTAACCCATTCTTCTTCGAGATTTACATAAACACGTTTCTTTCAAGGGAAATCTCATGGTTGTCATATTAATGTGAATATTATTACATGAAAGATGTGTTTGGGAGAATGATAATAGTTTTTGTATCTCATATTATTATCCATCAACAAGAGCATTGAAGACCACAACCTTCCGCCAAGGCTGAGCATCCCATAACTATTTGTAACAAAGCTGAAATCTCCCAAAAAAGGTTAAAAAAGTCTATGGATAATGCCACCAGCATTTCACCCACATAAAATGTGTAACAGTATTGCATTGTGTTCACTGTAAAGGGTTGGTTGCATAAATGACAAAATTTGTATATACTACCTTTTTTAGGCTGAAAACATTACCAATCACACAGGCAGTGTTTGATGAGCCAGCATAACAGCCAGATGCTCCCTGATACATGATAATCATCCCCTCAGGACCTATCTGAGGTAAGATATAATTTTCCTATTTTTTATCAGAATCTTTTCTGATTATTTTGAATGATTATTGATGTTGTGTATCAATTTGGGCCACTCATTGGGTTAGGCAGAAAACAAGCAAAAGATAAGATTAAAAGATGTGTTGGGTTGTGCTGCAGTATAATAACAAAAAAAGTAAAACAAGGTACAATAATGGAGAAAGCTGGAATAGTCCCTGCCTATTCCTTCAGTGAAGAAGTGCACTTATTTTGTACAACTAAAGTTTTTCAAGAAAGACGTATCTTAGAAGGCAACTAAAGCGAGTTGTCATCAGGATGGATGTCCAGCTGGAAAACTTGTTCCTCTTATTAAAATTATTTCAAACACAATGGCCTCCACTCCAATCCCCAGTGCCCTTTAAATTGGGAGATGACAGGCATAAATCGTAAAGCAAAGCCACATGTTAACGGAGTTTCGACTGTAAAATTTCTTGAAAACAGAACTTACGGTTTGCTACCATATTGCACATGCTGTAGATTTTGAGAATTTACTCTATCTTTTCAGTGCCCTGGAACAAGTATGTCAAAACTGAAATTAAACATCTGATAAATGTTTGAAATTGTTAAAGCTAAAGAAGTTAAAATTGGATAACAAGAGATGGACAAATGAAAGTTGCCTGTGGAGTTTTTGTATACTACACAGCTACTTTATACAAAATTTTGCTTTCAAATTTATCATTCACAACAGGGAACACCTCCGACCCAGTGTTAAATTATATACAATACACTACTCTTACATCCATGACTGCTTTACAACTTAAGTAAGATATACACTATGTTATATATATAAATACATATAAAATATGTTCTGTATTAACACCTTAAACAAGTAAATGAACATTTAAATACACTCTACCTTATCATACTAAAATAAAGTTTTATGCACACTGCTTTAGTTCATTTCTAACATTACACTAAAGAGAAGACTTAAGGCACTGAAAAACACAAAATTAAAGGTACTCTCAACATACCATATTATTTGTGCATTAAGTTGTGTTCACATCCCCTGTGGTATGTACTACCAAGGAGGGTAAGTATTTTCCCAGGTCACCCCCATACTGTAAATGGCAGGTCTGTTTAGCTTATAAATATTTCTGCCACAGGGCAAGTCAAGTTAGATTAGAAAAGAATGTAGTGCTAGTTTGCTGTAAAAAAATTATATTCAGTGTACTGTACTTGGTTGCAGGCTGTGTTTCCTCTAGATAACAAGGACTGATCTCGGGGGATTTTTTTTTTGGTGAACTTTAGTCCCTGACAGTACAGCATGGATATATAGGATGTTACACTCTTGAGAAATACAAAATAATTCCATCCAAGCAAAGCCACACAAGTGATTTGATTCATATAAAGGTTACAAGAGGGAGCTACCCCACCCCATTTCACCCTGTTTACATGCAACAACAACTCTTAAACTCAGACCAGTTTGGTGCACGTGACAAGTACACCACCTCTGCACCAACTTGGTATCATTTAAAAAAACCAAAGACGAGATCATAATGGTTACCGAGTATTTGCTTCATGGCTTTGGACAGATATGACTGGAATTTTAATTACCCATTTCATACTTAAATTAGTTTTGGATTATGCACCATCAAGTGGGACGGATATTGTTCTTCAGAAAGATATTATGAATTTCACTCTCATGGTTTTAACTGTCCTCTTTAAACTGAAGAAATTTGTTCATGTAAAGTTGATACCAAGTATCTTTGCCCACCCTGATACCCATATAACACGTTAAATTGCTAGGTAAAGTAACATCCAACGTCACATATTACTGTACCTTCGTTAGAAGTGTTAGGGCCACAAGACTGGGCAACCTTAGCCAGATCATTTAAAAAGGGAATAGCCGAGTCAGTCATCTCTAAGCTCCAACCTATCTTGCACTGTGCAGTACTGACTGGGTCTCTAACCCTTAGATCACAACCCACCTCTAGTGGTATGTTCATGCTGGAAACAGCATGCAAACAACCTTCAACCCTGTCCTCTTGCCAGGAGAGTTAACTGGTATCCTGCTAAACTTGGCATGAAGCAGAAGAAAACTGAAAATTTCATATCTGAACTGCCAAGGTATTTTGTAGACACAATTACCATGTACTGTACCAGTAGACAACCTCAAACTATGAATACATTATAACTGGTAGTGTACTACACATTGTACTGTAGTGCAGGAATTGTTATCATAAATATGGCATGAAGTGTCTTAGATTACCCCAGCATTACCACACTAAGACACTTCTGCAAAACCCCATTGGCCATTATAAGACCAGCTTCTTTAAAAAGTCCTCTATAAAAGTTTTGCTGAGTTAATCAACTGTTAAAAGTTAAAGTGACTAGTACTAACATCTCTCGTGTTACAGCTATTAAAAACAATCATGTTATGTTTTCTATAACATTTTTATATTCAGACATTAATTATAGCCATTGGAGACTAAATGTTTCTTCCTTTTTTACTCAGAACACTTTTAGTGAAGTATTTGTACCCTCTTCATAGCTCATTTGTGTATATTGCAACTTATAATTTTCCTTTCAACCTTCTACCACTCACTTTAGCATTTCAGAATAACTATGGTGATACCCGTAACAAAGAACATCTTGTATTCTATCTAGTTATTGAAATAGAAAAATATATTCCTTACATTAAAAGTTTTGTTGAATACCATCAAAGTTATATGACCTACTGTACTTTCTGTAGACTTCTCTAAAGGACAATCTAGAAATGCATAGTACAGTATATGCTGTTAAAATACCACTTTCTATTCATACTGTATTTTATAAGAAAAAGTTCTGATGAGTAATCTATGATAGTGAATAGCAAAAATTTCTATTCTATTTTTCATACTAGAATCTTGCTTATTTACATTATTAAAATTTTTTATATACAGTACTGTAGTATAATATATACTTAAAATTCAATTACACAGTCAACCATCAGGAAAGAGATCACTAACACATTATACAATTATCAATGAATTAGATGAGAATTTTTCTTCCTATATACAACACACTGTCCAAGCACTGCTATATCTATTGATATCTGTAGACACCCACACACAAAAAACTGGAAAGGTGACGACCGTAGCCAAAAGTACACAGTCTTGAATGTATCCCCAAGCAGCCACATGAACACCATCTTACGGCTAAAAGGAGAGAAATATCATTTTCAGTACAGTGCATTTTTCACGTCAACCGGCTTGTGATACAGTGTACAGTGTATAGACGAAATAGGATATTATCATTATCCAATTACAATACTGGCATCTTGCATCTATTATATCACTAATATTGTATTCATCAAAACAACAGACAAAGCTGGAATTAAATCAATCACATGATCTACTGCTTTCTATAACCAGAGAAATTTCCTTGCAGGATTCTGCAGTAATTCCCTGCAGTCCGTGAAAATTTTATCTTACAGTTAAGATTTCAAATATTTTCATGTAAAAGTTTGTTTTAAGGAAAGATTACAGGTGTAACTGTATGGGTTAAATTATAATTCAGAGTAAGTTTTGATGTAACCATGTCTAACATAATTTCATACAGTATTTAACAAACTACAGTACTGTAATAAATATACAATATACTGTACAACCAAAAAATATTACCTCATTCCATATGTTGACTTTGATATAAAATTTCTATAGAACTGTGGTAGAGCCAGCAATGCCTCAGTTAGCACAGACACGAATCCCGTTGTCTCAACAAACAAAGGAGAGTCAAGGAAGATGTACATGAGGACACAGCCCATGGTTGAGAAGGTCAGCATAAACTCCACATAAGACTGCACATCAGTCCATTCCCAGAAGTAGTCGTAATCAAAGTCTAATAAAAAAATATAAACAACTGGTAATGAAATGGTACATGTACAATACCCAAAGATCATGCATTACCTTGGAAACTTAAACAAAATAATAGTTGTTGTTGTTGTTGCAGTATATACTGTATACTGCAATAATAGAACTGTACAGAACTGTATAACGTACACTAAATTTTCCACAAAGATACAATTTTTAATGGACGTTATCAAATATTGGAAAAACTTCATCATATATAGCAAAGCGAGTGAACAAAATGGTATATTCATGTATAGCACTCCAAGAGTAGAGTACTGTACAATATGCTGTACATAATCTTTAGCTCACCAGTAAAGACATGTTCCTTCCCATGAACCAGCTGTCCTCTTTTACGAATGGAAACGCAGAGTGCTATGATCATCATCATGGCTATATTCATGATGATACTTTGAAATAATAGTGGTAACTCAAACCAATGACCAAACCTGGAAATAAAAATGTACCTAGAACATTCATACGCACAAAAGTTTTATATTTTGGTGTCATCCTTGAAGCTTTGATGGCACATTCCAAGGTTTCATCTTCATATCATAGTGCAGTACTGTATGTGATATGCTCTTCATACAACATTACTACTTCTGTGTAATACAGGATATTCGTCTCATTATGAGATGTAACTAACCACTACCTACAGTACCTCTTCACCAATACAGTACAGTATATACAGTACCGGTACTGTACTTCTAAATCTCCCAACCAATCCCTCATTCCCAGATAGGCCTACTTGCCCTTTGGGTTAAGCTCTGATAATTACAATATTCCATACCTATGTACAGCACTGTATAATAATCTTATTGTTACTTATTATTACTGTATGTAACCACAATATTTAAAAGTGAAGTTATGCTAAAATTCTCATAAACCTGTACTACTACATTCATGATAATACAATATTTAATTAGCCACATTATAATATGGTGAGGAATTGGTAAGAAAGTGTAGAATAAGAATGGATGAAGCAACTGAACTTGTGTATGATTGGTCAGAGTGGAAAAAATTCACTTGAAGTAATGTATGTTGAGGCTGGTACCGGTATCTCAGTTTTAACTTGACAATCCATGGAATAGCTCCTTTCACCAACCTCAAGTGAAGAGACTTTGGTCATGGATGGAAAAACTTGTGGAGGGGAGCTGAGAGTTTTCTTGGACTTGTAAGGGAGAGTGAGTGTGAGTATGACCCATTTTACTTGTATATCTATATTCTTATTAAATTTTGGGTTATTAAAAGTGAGGTACTAATTATCATGATAGTAATGATGATGAATCCTAATCAACATATATTTCAGTCATGTCATAAAGACACAATGAACACAGTAATCTTACCAAAATAATATTCTAAGGGTGTTAGCAACAAGAAGAACAAGGCACACATATAAAGAGAAGCCCTCCGTATTCTCCGTTTTTTTTATGTCCAGATATTGTGGGATGTACGGTACAACTCCTCCAAACATCATGGCCACAGCAGAGGTCCATCCAACACCCCACTGCAGGGTTTCTAGCCAGCCTTCTCCAGACATCTTCAGTCTGATGAAAAAGCAGAACATTTATTTTAGGGGAGAGAGATTTATTTGTAGATGAATTGGGAGGTCTGTGATTCCTCCAAACTGTATGTCTCCCCTCCACACCAAAGAACCTTGAGGAAAAGTCTGGGAAATCTGAGGTTTTGGGTTTGGGGAAAACATGTAATTATAATATTATGTATGGTACTGTTGTATGACCCTTTACTTTTAACATACATGCCCCAGCACCACTCCACAACTCTACATCCACTACTTAGACTCTCACCATTTTCCATCCCAGAGCGCTCCACTCAACTCCATCCACATCATCTCAATAAGGTATGTTAGGTACTGCATGACCCATTACAGGATTAGAGGGTGTAGGGAGAGGGAACTCCTACATGGTCACTGTCTGTTGTGTGGTACAGTCTTGCCAAAGGGAAGAACATTCATAGAGTAACTGGTAGGATTATCCTTTCATTATTTTTAAATGATAACAAATAACCTTCCTAGCCAATAAATGAGAAAATCTATTACTAAAAATCTCGCTTTCCAACATATCGTAATTATTATTCGAAGCAGGGATTTATACCTAAAAAAACGGGCATCTTCTAAATTATAAGTAGTATACAATGTAATATGCTCCGAAATATTGGATCCGAGACATTGAACATAATTATTTGTGAATCTGGGCCACACGTTGATAAATCTACTTAATTAATACAGGGAAGAGATTAAAAATTACTTAATCAGTCCCGTCCATTTTATATCAGTGTTCTACTTCCTGTACATAATATAAATGCTTGATATCGAAAACAGGTTCCTTTTCTCGATTTATATGCACCAAATCAATCATTAATTCTATAGTTGAATGAATTACCACATTCTATAGTTGAATAAATAACAACATTCTATAGTTGAACATTCTATAGTTGAATAAATTACCACATGAGTAGCGGGAATCACACATTTGTAGAGATAAGAAGGAAACGATACCATTACCACCGGGGCACCCAGTGGATCAGCTGCTGTTGTTGTTTGTTTGTTGACGTACGCATATTAGGCACATACATAACAGCAACGGCACACATACTATCTCTTTTAATTATTCATCTTTTCCCTCTTGCTTGCTATTCCACCTCTTTATCACCTCCTCCCTCGATCGTTCTACACGATCTTCAAAGCCTAGAATGGTCTTATTTCATTCTCAGTCAGTGTCAGTGTTTTCCATCCAGATTTATAACAACGTAATGCAATCAGACATGCAATAAATAAGTATATTTTTTCCTCTCTGTTTTGAGGTAAAGCGTATCTCTACACTTGTGTGTGTGTGAAAACTGGTCGATTGCGTAACCCCCCAGTTTGTAGGTTGTTTGTATTACATTGGAAAAGTCTTGTGTAGGGACCGTCCTCCAGCTGGTCATGCATCAATTTATAAGTTTCTATCATTTGCGTTCTTCTATTATGGTGTCTAAAGGCCAAGTTGTCTGCATCTTTCCTCGTACGGTAGATATATGTGTATAGTAGGCTACGTTGCATTTCCGGTATACCTAATTAGCAGCTGCCCTATATATGTTGTACAGTCAGCCTCAGGAATTCGTACACAGAGCATTGGTTAAAAGTTTTTTTTTATTCTGATTGATTCAAGTATTAGCCAAAAACATTGCTAGAAAAGTTTGGCGTTAGGAAATTATACGAATCCCTGAGGCCAACTGTACTTTCTATAGAGTTTGCATGGATGTCCTTAACCCCTGCAGGTATAGAGCCCTGCTGCAGCACTAGGCACGTCCATAATAGTTGAGGAGTGGACGCAAGAGTGACAAATAAAATGGCACCAGTTATCAAGATTTCCTTGACCAGTACAGAAAAATGTCTCCTAATTATGCCCATGCTAGCGACTCTCATTTAGATTTGGTTTAGCAGATGGGGACAATTAGCGGCTCTTAGCCTTTAATCGCCCTCATCTTTCTCAATATAGAAAATAAATGATACATGAACGGTACTACTACTGTACATTCGCTAGGGATTGGTGCATTCGGGTAATGGTGCAGGGTGTAGTATAGTGTTGGTAAATCTGAAGCAGCCCCGTAGGGAGGTATTGCCTGCATTAGTGATGTGGGCAATACTTTAATAAGGGTTTTGGCGCCCCTTCGGCCCCAGCAACTAGCTTTTAGTTCTTCAACTGCCCCTCTTTTCTTTCTATTTCCTAACTGCTTGCTGTCTCACCTTTCTATCACCTTTTTCTGGTGCTATATAATATATATAACCTCTCTGTTGCGGCGCCTAATATCAATCAATCAATCAATCAGGAGCAGTTGCTTTCTCCAAACTATTCCAAGCAACAGAACACTATTATTTTTATTCTTCTTGTCCTGTTTCCTGACATACCGTACTTCAATTTGGTATTATTACAGAATAACTGGGTTTTTGGCTAGGATCGCGCAGTGTTACCACATCCGGCTAGGTCCTGGGAATTTGCCCCAGTCACTTTATGATAGTTTACACCGGTTATATCCCGGTAGTTTGCCCAGGTTAGGTCCCGGTAGTTTGCCCAGGTTAGGTCCCGGTAGTCTGCTGTTGTCTAGGTTAGGTTAGGTCAGGTCAGGTGAGGTCAGACTAATTTCCAAATTATGTTAGTAAAACGGGGCATATCTCGAAAACGGGGCATCTCCGAAAGAAACACCATAGAATAAAAGTGTTTTAGAATGGTCCAAAATAGTGGGTAATGATACTAAAATATACAATATAGTGAACCCAGTTTTTCTGTAAATTTACCTTTAATTTAATTGAAGGAATCCAGGCACTCTAATTAATGTACCCATGCAAAGTATACTATAACCCTGCAAATCTGCAATTCCACCACAGTTTGATCTAGACTCCTAGAGCAAACCATCTTTGACACGTATCACATCAGACTCCATGTTCCATGCAATCTCGTCACTCTTCACTTAATTCATCCTTACATTTACCACGTAGGCCTATATGTCTCTACTTGATCTTATGCTCCTCCTGATCAAAGGGCACCATAATCAAGAACATTCATGGTGCATACAATGATGTAGTACAGGTACGATGGCTCTGTAGTGTGTATATGGAGTCATCGTACCGGTACTACACCATCAATGTTCTTGAATATGGCCCCATATCCTAGTACAGCAAACTTGGAGCCGTATACAAGAACATCAGTACATGGTGTGGTAACGATGGCTCTATATTGTGTCTATGGAGTCATCGTACCAGTACCACACCATCGTCAACACCATGAACATTCTTGCATGCGGCCCTCTGGTGAATTTTGAGCCTCCCGCCTTGCTCCGTGTCTGTATCATCATCTTACACGTAGACTCACCAACACCAGTATTGTCAATGCAGCGTTCCAGTTGCTCCATCCGGTAACTATTTCCTTTCATTTCATCATAGTAAAAGATCATAATACCCATTTGACCCCTACATATCATTATTAATTCATATATTATAGTCAAATAATGTAAAAGGGTGCATAAAAACATCATAAAGATACGTGGGGTAACAAATTGATGGGGGTTGGTGAAAAATGTAGGGTGTTCTTAGCAGTGATAGCGGTAAGGGCTGCATGGATTATAGCATATATAACATTGACAACACTTCTTCCAGCAGTTCCAGCATATGACAACGTTGAGGACAACAGCTGACATCCACTATAGCAGCTCTACCAAAACCGTCAGTGGTGGTAGAGTGTGAATTGGGTTTATGTAAGTATTCCTATGTTATGTGTATTTATTTCCATGTCTAACCCTTAATATTAAACCTCCTCATACGTACCATACATAAAAAAAATACAAATTAACTCTAAAACTCTCATTTCAAGCGTAAATACAGTTAGGCCAGCCAACCCCCGGTTTGTATGAATAGTGACCAGAATATAATTATATGGTTACATGCATTAGAATAAACTGCAAAATAATGAATAACAGTGCGTAAAAAGCTTCATAATATAAGAGTATAAATTGTTATTACACCTGTAAAATTGTTCTAGTACCGTTATCCAACCAACGTGTAAACAATTTTGGCAGCAGCAGTGTGGCCAGAGAATAAATTGTAAGTTATAGCTTTGTAAATAACTGTAAGTAGACCACCTTCGTATCGTACAAACAGCCTCAAAGGTGATGAATATGTCTGTGTATTATATATTGTTTTTTGGAGAGATTTTAACCTTCATATAAGTTGGGAAATTTAGTGATTTATAGTCAACCTGAATTTCGTTATACCTGGGTCAATAATTTTGGTTAATTTCGAAAATGCTGGCAATAATTTTTCAAACGTTTATATTTCTAACTTGTTTGCACTGTGAAATTATTAAGAAATCAGGGTATTTATTTACTTTATTGGGTAAATATCTATTCTATTGCCGTTTTCTATTACAATGTTTTTACCATCTCTACCCACTAATTTAGGTAAATATTGAAAGAATAAAGCCTGTGTCACACGAGAGATATTTTCTGGCATCTTTTGGTATTTTGCTACCAAATGATGCCCGTACTGGTGGCAAAAAGTGCGCTTGTAGTCACACGGTTGATTCGTCTACCAGCATCTTCCACTGGCTCCTTCCCGCAAACCAAAACAATCACCGAGTCTCTTGGTAGACCATTCATTGCAATACTTCCACAATAATTACCTCTCTTTTTATAAAACCTGTGTAAGAATTCATGTGGTCAACATACTATGCACTCATAGTAACAGTAATGTCTGGTTTGTGAGGCTTACAATCCGTTCTGGCATATAATCTGAGCAGTGAGAATAAGGAAGGATTCTCTTGCGACCGGGCTCCTAACTTTAGCGACGTGTGATTGGCTGTCCAAAGTTCTCATATCTCAGATATTTTGATCTAGTATGCCTTAAATAAAGTATCTGACACGTTATTATGTTTTTAATGTAACAAATATTATTATATAATAGCCAAATGACAAGCAAAAACTGTTTATATTAGGGGAAAAACTTGGTTTGTTCATTAGGCTACGGAGTTACTGTATCGTTCGAATCTATTCATTTTAGGTAAAGATACACCATAAATATAAATGAAAGCAAAGTTAATACATGTTATTTTTTGTAATTTTGATTATTTTTTAACAAGATTCAATACAATTTGAAAATCTAAAGCCTGTAATAGCCTCACGAAGTAACTAAAGAAATTAAGGATAAGGACCAAGTCATAGCATATCCCTGGACCAACCAACATTTGTCATTTATCTCGATTTAAAACGAAATGTGAAGAGCTGAGGAGTCACTATGTACTGTGCGGCGTGGTCGCTGCTCCAGTATGTAAACAAAGATGCCTGTACTGGCGGCAAGAAGACGATCATGAGCATCTTCCCGTTTGCTACCAAAAGATGCCCGTACGAGCATCTTTTGCTACCAAAATACCAAACTATGCCAGAAAAAGTGTCCGTGTGACATGGGCTTTACCGTTATTGCGTATGGTTTTTCTACCTTCATTACCCACTAATTTAGACCATTCTAAGACTATTTTCAGTATTTATTGAAAGAATTACCATTTTGTAGCAGTGTTGCCAGATCAGGCTAGGTTCCAGGATTTTGCCCCGATCATTTCCTGTACTTTACCACAGTTATTTCCCAGTAGTTTGCCCAGGTTAGGTCACGGTAGTCTGCTGTGGTCTAGGTTAGGTAAGGTCAGGCTAATTTCAAAATGCCCCATTTGAATATCTTGGAAATGGGGCATTTGCGGAGGAAATGCCATAGAAGAAAATAGTCTTAGAATGGTCTAAATTAGTGGGTAATGGAGGTAGAAAAACCGTATGCAATAACGGTAATGCTTTCAATATTTACCCTATTTCTTCTATGGCATTTCCTTCACAAATGACCCATTTCCAAGATATGAAATTATCCTGACCTTACCTGACCTTACCTAACCTAGACCGCATCAGACTACCGGGACCTAACCTGGGCAAACTACCGGGAAATAACTGTGGTAAAGTACAGGAAATGACCGGGGCAAAATACTGAGACCTAGCTGAATCTGGCAACACTGCTACAAAATGGTAATTCTTTCAATCAATACCCTTACTTGTATGCACTGTGAGGAGGAATATGATGATGATGAAGAACGTGAGGAGAATGAAGAAGAACATCATGATGATGAATTCTGGGACAAAGAAATAGTAGAGAAAATTATAAAATATCCACCATGTGTTGTAACAATGTAAGATGTGAGCCCTCCTAAGGGAGAACTCTCATCTAAAATTGGAAAGGGTGTGTTATGGTGTGACATATCTTCACTACCCATACAAGGGAAAGATTATGTCACATCGTCATTATGTTTTAATAGAGAGGTGTTAACATCTTCACTATTAGTTAGAAAATGTCACAACTCTACTGGGCAAACTACCGGGAACTAACCGTGGAAAAGTACCAGAACCTGACCGGGGCAAAATACGGTATTTATTGAAAGAATTGCCATTTTGTAGCAGTGTTGCCAGATCCGGCTAAGTCCCAGTATTTTGCCACTGTAATTTCCTGTACTTTACCACGGTTATTTCCCGGTAGTTTGCGCAGTAGCAGTGGCTTTGTGCAGTGGCAGTATCGTAACCAACGAGGTTCAGAGGTGCGGCCATTGCGCAGTGGCTACCATCAATCATTGGGAAGTTCTAAAGCACCTCGGTGACTTACCCCTCCCCAGGAAGAGTAGATAAGTCTCACCCCTGGACACCTCCCTTTTAGTTTATTTTATTTTATAAAGGCTGGAGGTGAAGCCAAAGGGGGAGGCAGTGTGGGGGCACATTAGGTTCCTCCTTATATAGGTTTTAATTTTTTGTAATGTATATATTTTAATGACATTTTTTAAAGTGTTAATGTGTAAATTTTTTTGTATTACTGTGATGTTTTTTAGAGACTTGACAATGTTGATGGCCCGTGTCCCTCCAGGAATGAGCGCTGAGCTGGCCTTCCTAGCCACCAGTGGCCCCCCATTGGGGGGACGGACAGCTGCGACTAGTTGCGGGGAGGGGTCTCCAGAGGAAGGGGGAAGAATGCTTGAGAGTAGTAGCGATAAATATGAATGGAATGGTGAATGAGGTGAAAAGGAGAGAGATAGTGGAGTGTGCCAGAAGGAGTAAAATAGATGTGTGTGGGATAACTGAAACACACATGATGGCAGAACGAAGTGGAAGAGTATGTAAAGGAGAGAAACGTGAGGGGCAGAGGAGGGCTTGACCAAGTAAAGAGGGAGTGTTGGAACAGGGAGAACTGGAGACACTTCTGCTGTGGCCTCCCCCTTGGGGAGAGTTCCCGGAGGGAATGATGCGTCAGAGCTATAGATAGATGGACCCTTCTCTTATATTGCAGATTAAGTGTGATCTTCAAAATGTGTGATATGAAAGTGTACATCATTATTGTACTGTATTGTTATGTAATTTGAGTACTAGTATATATAAATTGTTGCTACTAACAATTTTGTTTATCTATTACAGACAAAGTGTGATCATCAACATCAAGATGTGTGATATAAAAGTGTTAGTGTTACTTGTGTCAGTGTTGGTGGGGGCTTCCCAGGCTGTTACCATCATGAGCATTGACTTTGGCTCTGAATGGATGAAAGTTGCTGTTGTAGCGGTGAGTATTACAGTATTATTATTAAACTTCTGTATTACTTTATAAAATATTATATACTGTAGAAGAAAGACTCAGAGTAAATGAATGTTGCTTTTGTAGTGTACTGGTGAGTGTACAAGATGTTTAATGTTATAATTACAGCAAAAGTCCTGTAATCCGTATTGCAAGGGACTGAAGGTCATCCGGTCTATTGTTTTTTTCGGACTATTGGTTGGACCTTCAGTTTATCACTAATTGTCAATGTCACATGTTTCCTCTTCACGATTTTCTTGCCGTTTCTTTTTGTATAAGGTGTAGGAACCATCACTATTCACCTAAAGCAAATTTGGGGTGCAAAAATATACACTAGTGGAAGTACAGTAAACCCTCGCTAATTCGGATCAATTCGGGGGAGACCCTTGTCGAGTTATCAGAAGATCCGAGATATCCGAGGGCTTAAATTTGATGCGTACGACTGTCTACCTGCACACCCGCTCTCAAAACTACAAGTGCTTTCACTCGTTTCTCTGGTTCCCATACACAGCTAGTGACTAAAAATAATTCTGAACTTGAGCCAAAAGTATGGACAATGTATGTCTAGAATGATTGTTTATTCTAAAAGGGTAGTGTAGTGAGGGTGATGGTTGACAAGTTCAGTTATCACCAATAATCCATGAGTTTCTACTCATACAAATACATTTCCTTAGTATATATTCATTATTCTTTGTCACTTTCTCTTACAATCACTTGCGCTTTTCACTATATCAAATGTATGTACCGGGATATGTGTTAAAAGTATGAAAAATGCCCGTTTAGAGAAGTTGTTCACTATAAAAGGGTTAGGCTTATCACGAGTGTAACAAGGGAGCAGGAGGGTGAAAAGTTGTTCACTATAAAGGGGTTAGGCTTTATCACAAGTGTAACAACCTAGCATGAGGAACTTACATTCATTTGTTTGTATTCATTAATTTTGGTAATTTTCTCTTAAAATCACTTCCACTGAATATCAATTTGCACATAGGTACACCTAATAGCTGGGAGAGTGTGGGTGGCCCAGCTGTATGCGAGTCACGTAGGCATATATGTGTGTATATTTCGTTTTTTTTTTTTACCGCCATTGCCACTCTGGCACCAAAATTGAAATTTTTATTACCACTTTAATAAATCCGGACTATTGGAATTTTCGGAGTATCCGTGGTTGGATTAACGGACTTTTACTGTATTATTATTATTATTATTATTATTATTATTATTATTATTTTTAAACTATTGTACAAATTTATGTATATTGAAGACTGTTTCAGAATGGTTGAAGGTTGCTGTTGTAGTGGTGAAGTGGTGGGTTGTGCCTAGATACAAGATAGTATAGTTATTTATTCACTGTATAATTATCAAGGGTCTACAATACAATACTAAAGTTTTATATATCAGCCTAGAGTGCCCATGAAAATAATCCTGAATAAAGAGAGGACGTTTGGTGTTTAGTGATTGGGTACAAGTGTATAGTGACTGGATATAAGTATTTATTTACTGTTGTTTTGTTTTATATATCAGCCTGGAGTACCCATGGAAATAGCCCTCAATAAGGAGTCCAAACGAAAGACCCCAGCGGCCGTCAGTTTCCGTAACAATGAGAGGACGTTTGGTGAGGATGCACTCACTAATGGGGTCAGATTTCCAGTCACCAACTTCTACTACCTCTTGGACTTATTGGGCAAAAAAATAGACAACCCAATAGTGGAACTGTACAAGACACGATTCCCTTTCTATACCATTGAAGCTGATGAAGAGAGAAACACTATTGTATTTAGATATGATGAGTGAGTATTATAGTACACACACACTGTTGTCTTCTGTCATAATGAGTGAGTACCTACACTGTTGATATTACACACACACAGAACATGCATTATGATTACTGTACATAGATTCTGTGGAGTTTCCCACATGGTAAAATACTGGATAGGTACATGAATGCCTTGTTTTACACTGCTGTTGTTATGGGTTTGTACTATACTGTTATATATGAATCAGTGTACAGCAAACACTCATTATCCGCCACTTGGTTAATGGATGTGTTATGTACAAAAAAGATTTACTGTACACACATTCATTACAAATAGTACAATACACACATATAACAAAAGTACAAAGCAAGGCATTACTGTACTGGGTATTATTTTCTAAATTTCCAAAAACTGAGACATATAATATCAACTTTAATTCATGTACTGTATTACTGTTTCCTACTGGATAGTCTTCTGGTATTCATTACATTCATTGTACACTCAGTCCATCATTGAAGGCCACCAAATGTTTTCCCAGGCTTCTGTTATTCATTACCATACAGACTAAGTGATTTACTGAGCCTGTGTTAAAAGGATAATTAATCATCTTGTATCAATGCTCTACCCTGAAATAATTTGTGCCACAGGGAAACCACCTATTCAGTGGAGGAATTGGTGGGCCAGATGTTAGGTAATGCAAGGGACCTGGCCGCTGCACACACAGACCAACGCATCAAAGACTGTGTCATCACTGTACCACCTTTCTTCAACCAGGCAGAGAGACGTGCTATACTCACTGCTGCCCAACTTTCTGGACTCAAGGTAGGTGGGAATGATGTTGATAAATAATACGCTACTTTACAATGTTAGATAATACACTACTTGAAAATGTATAGAAGGTAAATAGAATAAAATACCAGGCAGAGAGACGTGCTATACTCATTGC
The DNA here is from genome assembly GCA_033782935.1 of Petrolisthes cinctipes. Classification (NCBI taxonomy): domain Eukaryota; kingdom Metazoa; phylum Arthropoda; class Malacostraca; order Decapoda; family Porcellanidae; genus Petrolisthes; species Petrolisthes cinctipes. The sequence goes on along the minus strand of JAWQEG010002220.1, from coordinate 22,752 downwards.
TGTCTAGCAATGCTGCTGTTACACTCAACACAAGACAACCTAATCTAACCTAAAATAACCCAACCACAGGTATTGTCACTGATGTCTAGCAATGCTGCTGTTGCACTCAACCATGGAATGTTCCGTCGTAAGGAGATCAACAGCACCGTACAAAACATACTCTTCTATGACCTCGGGGCGTCATCTGCAACAGCAACAATTGCAGCTTATCAGTCCGTTAAGACCAAAGATCGAGGCTACTCGGAAACCAACCCACAAGTTACCATATTGGGGATGGGGTGAGTTATGAACAGAACAGTTTATCTATGTACTGTATATATATATATATATAGTAGAGTTGTTAGAGTATTGTAATGTAGTTTATTGTGTAGCAAATTAGCAGCTTATTAGACCATTAAAACCAAAGACAGGTTACTCTGATACCAACCCACAGGTTACCATATTGGGGATGGGGTAAGCTATGAATGTTAGTTTATAAATGGAGTTTGTTATTGTTTAGCATATTATTTTGTCATTGTATTGTTCAGAGGGGACCAGTTTGTTAGTTTGTGAATGGAGTTAGTGTAGCAAATTATGATACAGTAATCTGTTGTTGTTATGGGTGTGTAGTTTACCGGTACTGTTTTATAATTTTGTGTACAGTAAACCCTCATTATCCACAGGGTTTATGGGTGTAATGTACAGTACAAAGAGAGTTTACCATACACACATTCATTACAGTGCAATACACATCCATAACAACAACAGTCGAAGACCAAGGCATTATTGTAGTTTGTAAATGGAGTTTTAGTAAATTACCACCACTGTTACACCTACATACTTACAAATCCCAGGTATTACTGCAAATTGGGGGAACTAACAGAACATAACCTAACCAAACCAAACCTGGCCTACCCTAACCTAACCTAACATATTACATTACATTACATAACCTAGCATTGCATAGCATAGGATAACATGATATAACCTACCCAGATATAACCTAACCTCACCATAATATAACATAACCTAACCTCACCATAATATAACATAACCTACCCTAACATAATATAATGTAACATAACCATAACTTAACCTAACCTAACCATAACTTAACCTAACTTAACCCAACTTAACCCAACTAGTTATGACCGCACATTGGGTGGTCTGGAGATGCAGCTGAGACTGAGGGACTATTTGGCTGCCAAGTTCACGGCTGTCAAGAAAACATCCAATGATGTTTACCAGTCACCCCGGGCCATGGCTAAGCTGTTCAAGGAAGCCGGACGATTGATGAAGGTTCTCTCAGCTAACTCAGAACACGTCAGTCAGGTTAGTTTATTAATTTGGTCTTTTAAATTAAGGTAATATTGATGAAGGTTAGATTTGGTTTATTATTATGACATTTTAATTAATGTAATATTGATGAAGGTTCTCTTAGCAAACACAGAATACGTCAGTCAGGTTAGTTGATTATTCGGTCACTTTTCATTCACCAGGGTGCGGTAAAATTTCCAACTGTTTATTCTTAATAGGTTGATGTATATATTGGTATTAATTTGCTGGTGAGTGAAAGCCTTGGCAATGGACGCAGCTTGAGTCCTCATGATGTAGTGCATGTTTCTTACTCCACCACCTCCACACAACTTTTTCTCAATAAATTGAAATGAAATACCTGCATTTTATAAGAAAAAAAAAAGTTATTGAAAAAAGATGGAAAACTTCTTATTTCTTGTTTTGTTTTTGTTTTTCTATCTTTACCACCACTCATCATTATTCATTATTATTAATTAATTTTATTCATTCATATTGTGTAGAAGTTTTATCCCAATTGTTCCAAATATTTATAAGGTCAGGTGAATAAAGTGAATGTAAACTTTTTGGCGGCTATGCAGAGTCAATGAATGAGTGGAGTGGGGAGTGTTCATGTCCAAGGGAATGGGAGGGTGGCCCAGCATTCAGGAATGGATGGACGCAGGCTGCTCCGAAAGAGTTATTATTATTATTATTATTATTATTATTATTAATTAAATATTTATATTACAGGTTGAAGGTGTATTAGATGAAGAAGACTTTAGAGTAATGGTCAAGAGGGAGGACTTTGAGTCTGTTTGTGAGGACGTGTTTCAACGCATTAGAGCTCCCGTTGACTCGGCACTGATCTCAGCAGGCATGGATATTACTACCATTGATCAGGTGGGAGTGTGTGTGTTCTTACCTATTTGTATCTTTATATTTGTAGAAATTCCTTGTTGACACAAGTTTTCTATATCTATTTTTTCTTCTTCTGACACATTTATACACCATAATTATATCACCTCTCTTTTGTCTTTCTTCCAGTTTAGGTAACTTTACAGGGTATTGTTTTCACTAATAGTGTGTGTCTTTTCTTTAGTTTACCAACATGAGTGGGGCCACCAGTGTGTGTGTATTTACCTGGTATTGTATTCAGTATTAATGTGTGTGTTTATAGGGTATTGTATTCATAGTTAATGTGTTTGTTTGTATGTCTTTTCTTTAGTTTATCATCGTGGGTGGGACCACCAGAGTGCCTCGTGTACAGTCCCTTCTTCAGGAGGTCTGGGGTCATGAACTTGGTAAGAACATCAACACTGATGAGGCAGCGGCCATGGGGGCTGTGTACCGGGCCGCTGACCTGGGCCAGGGATTCAAAGTCAAGAAATTCCATGTTAAAGAGAGTGTGGTATTTCCCATTGAGGTTAGTTATTTATATATACCCTTATTATACCTTCTATATACAATTAATATAGCTCAGTTATGCATAAAATCCTGGTTCAAAGTAAAGAAATTCCATGTTAAGGAGACTATATTTCCCATTGAGGTTAGTTACTTAATTAACCTTAGATAATACATTAATAATACCTTAGTAAGCCCTTTATACAACCCTAATATACCATAGTAAAGCCTCCATATGTAAGGAAATTTACTACAAACGGCTTGACACACACCCATAACAATTTCTACTTCCATGATTACACAGAACTGTTCCCAGGTTCTTAAACTCCCTCACCTCCTCCATCTTATCACCCCTTAGAGTTTTCAAACTCTAGCAAAGTAAATTGCTTCAGTTTCTGCCCTCTCAAATACCATCACCTTAATTTTACCAACATTCACCTTCATTGTATTATTGTTGTTATTATTATAGGGTATTGTTATTATGATTATTATTTTCAGGTTGACTTTGAGAGAGAAGTTGAAACCCAGGAAGGTACAAAGGTCACCAAGACAGTGAAGCGATCACTCTTTCCAACGGGTAACACATATCCACAGAAGAAAGTGATGACCTTCAATAAACACAATTCAGATTTTGTCTTCTCTGTTAACTATGGAAATAATGAACATCTATCAAAGCAAGAAACTAGGTGAGTATTATTATTATTATTAAACACACACACGGGGACTGAGGTGAGGATTATTATTACACACCCACACACACACACAATAAATGCCCATTAAGTCCTTATATGTTACTTGTCATTACACCAGTTTTTTATAATGTGGATACCATATTCATTAATGGTGTGTAATGACAAAGAAAAAAGAATTTATGTAGTTACAGTAATGTCTTGTTTATACACTGTTGTTATGGGTGTGTATTATACTGTTATATATGAATCAGTGTACAATAAACACTCATTATCCTCTGTGTTATTATGGATGTATAATGTACGTACAAAGAGGATTTATTGTACACTGGATCAAAAAAGTATCGCTCAGGTGGGGTCCGATGGTTCTGTAAATGATGGCTACAGCTCATGATAAACAAGCTCGTTTTCAGTAGCCATCGTCTTAAGTGTCAGAATGTTTCACGAGGGAATTGCGCGATACTTTTTTGATAGTGTACACACATTCATTACAGATAGTGCAATACACACCCATAACAACAGCAGTGGAAAACAAGGCATTACTGTACACTATTTAACTATATTTCCGTACACTATTTAACTATATTTCTCTCCCCCACAAACACAGAGCTGCCAGTGTACAGAATGTGTCAGTGGTGTTAGTAAAAGGAGTAACAGCAGCCTTCAAAAAGCACAAAGAAGAAGGAAATGAGGCAAAAGGGATTAAGGTAAAACAAACATTTACAGTACTGTATTAAACTATTTGACATATATATATACATACATACAACATACAACAAAAAACACGACCAAGAAGGAAATGAAACCAAAGGAATTAAGGTAAAACAAACGTATACACTTTAAAATATGTAGCATACATACATACATACATAATTTTGTACATACATGCATACATACAACAGCCTTCAAAAAACACAACCAAGAAGGAAATGAAGCAAAGGGAAGTAAGGTATGACATACATACATACAGGAGGAAAACAATGAAGCAAAGGGAATTACAGGAAGACAAACAGGGCAGCTTTTAAACTAATTGCTGAATTCAGAATGAAAACTGTAAATTATAAATTACAGTATAATGTATTAACCATCAACACAGTAAGGCAGTACTCTGTGTGTCACGTCATCACTCTACTCTACACTATATTATAACAGGCACACTTCAACATGAATAACTATGACTTGGGTGTATTAAGTTCGGTTGATATGGAGACTGTGTTTGAGATCTAGATGTATATTATATTACTTTATAGATGTATATTATATTTCTTTATAGATGTATATTATATTACTGTTAATTAGTATATATTATTTTAACAGGCACACTTCAGCATGGATGATTCTGGTGTACTAAGTCTGGTTGATATGGAGGCTGTGTTCGAGAAGACTGTAGTGGTGGATGAAGCAACAACAACAGCATCAACAACAGGTCAGCAGGAAGAATCAACACTGTCTAAACTGGGCAACACTATCAGTAAACTCTTCTCAGGTGAGGGGTAAAAGCACCTTGTATATGTGTATGTACAGTTATGGCACATAGTCCTTGATCAGGGCCCAGTATCCCTGCTTGTCGTAAAAGGCCACTAAAAAGGGCTTTCATTTCTCCAACTCTCCCTTTTTTTAATCTGTTACCTTGTGTGCTTACTGTCCCACCTCTCAATCACCACCTTCCTTGGGCCCCATATAACCTCACTGTTGCGGCGCCTAATATCAATGATCGGTCAACCTTGATCAGGGTATAAGAGAATGTCAGATTGGACTGTGTGTTGTGGCTGTACCACCTTAGTTATAATGGGTTAATGGACTGTCTAAGCTGTCATTAGTTACTGGCTTAGTTGGCTGTCTGATCTGGGTAACACTATCAGTATATTCTTCTAAGGTGAGGGGTTACTGTATATATAGCATCTTGTATGTACTAACTTAGTTATAATGAGTTAAGTTCACTATTTATTGTAGACAATGTTATCAATAAACTCTTCTCTGGTGATGGGTTAAATTCAGCATCTTGTATGTACCACTTTAGTTATAATGAGTTAGTTGACTGTTTAAACTGGGCAATACTATCAGTATATTCTACTCTATCTATCTATCTATAGCTCTGACGCCTTGTTCCCTCCGGGAACTCTCCCCAAGGGGGTGGCCACAGCAAAAGTTTCTCCAGTTCTCCCTGTTCCAACATTCCCTCCTTACTTGGTCAAACCCTATTCTGCCCCTTACGTTTTTCTCCCTCACATACTCTTCCACTCTGTTCTGCCATCTAACAGGGGGTCTACCTCTCACACCAGGTCCCACAACTTCACTTCCATACACCTTCTTTACAAACTCCTCACCTTGCATTCTCTCCACATATTTTTCTCAGGTGAGGGCTAAAAGCACCTTGTATGTACAGTTGACAGCAAAAGCGGTGTCACCTCCCCAATTGCTTCTTGGATAATATGTAGGATTATTATCAAACAAACAAACCTATTTAACCATGAACAATTAATATATCCAGTGGACCAATAAATAATGTGATAGGGTAGTTTCGTTGGTGAGCCTGTGAAGGGTACAGTACCATACTGTACTTAGTTGGTGATTTGGGTAGATAAGATGACACTGTTTTTGTTAGTGGGTGTATAGTACCACCTTAGTTAGTTACTGGCTTAGTTGACTGGATGGATGGAGGGATTATATATTGCATCTTGTATGTACAGTCGCGGCACATAGTCCTTGACCGGGGTGTAAGGGGAAGTCTGTTCAAGGACTGTGTCGTGACTGTACCACCTTAGTTTTAATGGATTAGTTGACTGGTAAATCTAAACAGCACTATCGGTATACTCTTCTCTTGTGATGGGTTACTGTATATTTTAGTATTGTACCTTGATATGTACAGTCGGCCTCAGCAATTCGTATACACCAATGTGACAGCAAGGGTTCATAACTAAAAAAATTTAGTACATTAATTTCCTAACACCAAACCTTTCTAGTAATAGTAATTGGCTAATATTTGAATCAGTCGGCAGAACAATCCCTACAGCATGTGCAGAATAAAGACCCCTTTTAACCAATACTTTGTGTACTAATTCCTATGGCCGACTTTACCACCCTAATTAGTTAAATATAATGAGTTAGTTGACTGTCTATAAACTAACAACAGTATCAGTAAACTCTTCTCAGATGATGGGTTACAGTATATATAACACCTTGTATGTACAGCCGGCAGCATAAATTCGCTTCCATCTCATGTACTACTTAATGCTAATATGACCAGATAGTGGCATTCTGAACCAGTTTCTATTCTTACAACATATTTAATTTACCACATGAGAAGTATATATGTCATCTCTGCATTCAAATTGTGTTACAATATAACTATAGCTCATACATATGCAGGTGGAAATGAAGCGAACTTATGCTGTCGACTGTACCATCTTAGTTAGTTAATTTCTGGATTAGTTGACTGGAAATTTCCATCTTTGTGTTACTCACCCTCTCAAATGTTCTCCCCTCCTTTCCTTAGCTAATTCCTTTCCTTCTCCCTCTCACCCTCACCTACTCCTCCTGTCTCTCTCTCCCTCACACACCTTCCCTCCTTCCTCTCAGTCTCTCTCACTCCTCCTTTCCCTCTTTCAACTGGACAACATTATCAGTAAACTCTTCTCAGGTGATGGGTTATGATATATATAGCACCTTGTATGTATACCACCTTAGTTAGTCAGTGGATTAGTTGACTAGATGGGTGGCTGGGTGGGTAAAGGGGTTTATAACACCTTGCTGTTGCGGTGCCTAATATCAATCAATCAATAACACCTTGTATGTACAGTCGGCAAAAAAAGTTTCGTTACCACCCCTTAAACAGTGTGATGTAATGCTGGTACACCTGACTGGTGAGTGTCGTACCTCCGCCACCCTCCGGCCTTCATAAGTCCGTGCCCCTGGCCACTGCCCCTCAGTGTGTCATGGGCAGCCAAGTAGGAATGACGTTCTTTCAGCCAGTGCTATTTTTTCTGGGTATTTCACGGTTATTCTTGTTCTAAAATACTCAAACGCATTTCGTTATGTTTAATAATGAATAGTTAAATAGTAAGAGTTCTTCAACACTCAAAATTTAATTCAAAATCAGCTAAACTTTTGATATAAAAAAGTTGACACTGCCGGGGCAATGACGATTCCCGTCCAGCATGTCCCGGATGACACGAGTCACAGCTGCCTGTCGGTGGAGTACCAACCCTACCGGGCTTGCCCATGTTAAAATTAACGTAGGGGTGGTAACGAATCTTTTTTTGCCAACTGTACCACTTTTGTTTGTTAATTGCTTAGTTCAGTGATGATGCTCTTCATCTGGAATTTCAACCAGAGTCAGTGACCAGATTCTGTCATTCTGAAAACTTGGTCTACTAGCTCCATAAACAGAAAATTCATCGCTCACCGCCAAATGGAGGAAGCTACCTTCATCCCACTATCTAAAAATCACAAACCAAAGACAATCTTTGATATTCAGTTTGGTTTTACAAGGCTTTATAATCTCATACCATGCCTTCAGGCCTTGTCTTTGATGAAACAATCGAATAACTTCCCGACTCCTAGTTTTCCAGCGATGTTTTTGGATTTCTTGGCTAAGTTGTGTGCAGCTTTTCTTTCGGCAGCAGGATCCCTCAATGACACTGTCCTTTGACTCCTGAGACAAAATTTCCGACCTGCCACTCACAAACTTAGCTTCATAATCGTCCAGACTCTTCCAATTACGCTTGACAAAGTCCTCCGAGCCGTAGAGCAATCCACGACCGAGATATATAGGAGGCACCAGCGTCACTAACCTCACGAAACGTAACTGCTCGGATGCGGTCTATAAATCTCTTCTTTTCACTGTCATTTAACACAGCAGCACACATGTTGATATCAGCAAAGAAGAAGAATGTACTATCAGGTGATATCACCATCATAATTCAAGCTCGTACAGTATTTGCTCGGCAGGGGAGGGGGCTATCATTGTTTGGCACCCCTTACATATAACTGTGTGTGTTTGTATACTGTATATGTGTGTTTATTTTTAATCAGGAAGTGAAGATGAGGACAAAGCAGGGGAGACAAAGGAAAACCAAACAACAGAAACAGAACCCAACCAAAGCAACAACAACAACAAGAAAGAAGAAAAAGACAACAAAGAGGAAGACAAGGATAATAATAAAGGAAGCGTTATGAAAGAGAAACAAGTGATAGTAAAAGAAACACTTAATTATACTGTGACTTATTTAGACATTCCAGACCTGACCCCAGACAGTCTTCACATCTCAAAGAAAAAGTAAGTTATTTATTTAATATACAATAAAAGAAACAATTTTGCATCTCAAAGAAAAAGTGCAAGTTATTTAATTAATACACACACCCTGAGATAGGTAGGGTGCTACAAATGCCTCCCCAGTATCCCTGCTTGTCATAAAAGGCCATTAAAAGGGGCTTTCACTTCTCCAACTGTCACCTTTTTTCATCCGTTACGTTTTGAGCTTACTGTCCCACCTCTCTGTCACATTTTTCCTTGGGCGCCATATGACCTCGATGTTGCGGCAATCAGTCAATAATTAATACACTTTGTGGTACAGTACACATGAGTGCCATGATTCCTCCAAAAGTAAATTATTAAAGAGCTATTTAATACATACACTTGGAAAGCATTGGAGTGCCTTCATTCCTCCAAATATGTCAGGAAACAGAACAAATGATTAATTAAGGGGAGATTCTTGTGTTGGTGCATTACAAGGTCTGTAATTACTCCAAACTATGCCATGAAAGCGATCCCCTGTTAGTACCATTGAGGGTGTCTGTTTTCTGGTATAATTAGGAGGAATCATTAGCCTTCCAATTGACCAACAAGAAAATCTCCCTTTAATATATATAATAATTTCCTGAGCCTGTGTTAAAAGGCTATACAGTGTATGCTAAAAGTATCATCTTGTATCAAGGGCCTACTGTATAAGTGATTTACTGAACCTGTGTTAAAAGGATATAATTAGGTGCTAAATTCATTCTTGTAATTATTTTTCTCTGTCCCTCCCAACCAACAGACTAGAGGACATCAACACAGCAGAAGTAAATCGTCGTGAGCGCGAGTCAGCCCGCAACACACTAGAGAGTTACATCATGGATGCCCAAGACAGACTCTACCAACAAGAATATGAAGCAGCGACTACAGAACAAGAGAGGGAACAGATACGTCAATTATGTACTCAGGTGTGTGTTGATTTTATTGAACTATTTATACATAACATTACTATACTAACAAGAATATGATATGACTTATTATTATTACTTTTTAACACTGTACCATTAACAATATGAAAAAGCAACTACAGAGCAAGAGAGAGCGAGATTACTTCAGTTATGCACTCAGGTGTGTGTTGATTTATTATTATATTATAAAATATATTATTACTATTTAACTCTACCATTTAGAATATGAAGAAGCAACAACAGGACCCCCCTGTGTACCAGGCGTCTTTCTTATCCTACAGTTATTTGTTTAGTAATATTGTACAGTAGCCTTTTTTATCTATATTTTTCATGCCACAGTTGAATGAATGGTATGAGGAAGGTTTTGACCAGGACTCTGTGATTGTGTTAGACTGACTCAGCTTACAGTAGTTAATGATACCTTTTCCCTACATTAGTTAATAACACCTTTCTTTTATTCCTGTCACAGTTGGATGAGTGGTTGTATGAGGAAGGGTTTGAAGAGGCCACCTCTGTGTATCGGGTTAAACTGTCTGAGTTGATGTCACTGTTTGAACCCGTCAAGGACCGCGTACAACAACACCGCGACCGCCCAGAAGCACTACAGGTAAGCACATAGGCTATGTATATACCTCAGGGGGAAGGGTGTGGAATGTGGGGGGAGAATGAGTGGCATGGGTTAGGGAAGGGGTGGTGGGGGTAGGGGAAGGTTTGGGGAGAAAGAGTGGGAGGAGTTAAGGGAAGAGTTAGGGAAGGGGTGGTGGGAGTATGGGGAGGGGCTAGAGAAGGGGATAGGGAATGGGGAGGGGAAGTACAGTACATTATACCATTTTATTGTAGACCATAATTATAGCCCTGTTGTATTCATTGACAGGCACTGATGGATATGCTGAATGCATCGTCTATGTTTGTGGGCAGGGCCAGGGAAGCACCACAGGAGCAACAGTTCTTCACTGACGTTGAAATCACAGCCATTGATAAACTTATTGTTGATACACAGGTAAGAAAAAAAAACTTTATAATGGTGTTAATGTAGTGTTTATATACAGTATATATACTGTACTGTATATTATACTATATATATAAGGAGCTTTATAATTGTGGTACCACATTGATTAAAACTCAGACTCATTGTAGACACAAAGGTAAGGAAAGAACTTTATATCTCCTATACTAAATATATAAGGTGCTTTATAATAGTGTTAATGTATTACTTATAATTCACATCCAACTACACTCCAATATGCCCGAAGTGTTATTATTTCCCCTTTAATTAATGACTACACTTCAATTTTACCCTCATCTGTTACCTATTGTGCTTTCTGTCCCACCTCTGTCACCTTACTCGGGCGCCATATGACCTCACTGTTGCGGCACCTAATATCAATCAATCAATCATTCAGTTAATATTACCCACTTAATTAATGAGTGTATCTTGCATTAAGTAAGTTACTACCCTCTTAATTACTGAGTATATCTTGTATTATTGACAGAAATGGCTGGAAGAGAAGTCTAAACTGCAGTCTAATACTCCTTATTAAGTATATTATAACTCCTTTATTTAATTAATGAGCATGTTGTATTATGTTTAGTATTAACCCCTTTATTACTGAGTCTATGTTGTATTATTGACAGAAATGGCTGGAAGAAAAGTCTGAGTTGCAGTCTAATACTCCATTGTGGGAAGATCCTAAACTTACACTGACAGACATTGGAGAAAAATGGTCAGCGTTGGATAGAGAGGTGAGTATGTGTGGAGAGGGAGAGGGAGAGGGAAGGGTGAGGAGGGAAGGGAGGGAAGGAAAATGGTCTGTGTTGGAAAGAGAGGTGAGTATGTGTGGAAGGAGAGGGAGGAAGGAAGGAGAGAGGTAGGAAATAATAGTAATTAGTAGTAGTAGTAGTAGAATATTGGTGGTAAATCTGGAGTTACTGATTCCTCCAACCTATCCTAAGCAACAACATTAATTAAATTACCCCATTAATTAACACAATTACCCCAGTATTTAATTAACTTTTTCTTTTCTTTGTCACAGATAAAATACCTTATAAATAAAGCCAAGATAGTCAAAGCCAAGAAAGATAGAGAAGCAGCAGAAGCAAAGATAAAGGAAGAGAAAGAAGAGAAAGAAAAGAAGGAAAAGAATAAGAAGAAAACCAACCAAACAGAAAAACAAGAAAAACAAGATGAAGAAGTGATAAAGGAAGATGTGGAAAAGAAAGGTTAGTTATTATTATTATTATTTAAGGAAGATGTGAAGAAAGGTTCTAGCGTGATGTGGCAACCATATCGCATAAATTTGTTTACTCCAGAGAGTAGTAAAATTTCACGTGTTAAGGACTCGGAATGTATCATGAACTCTGATTGGTTGATTGGAAACAAGGTGAAAAGCTTCTATGCAGAGAATATTAAAGCTATTATTATTCACACTTACACAACACTATTTATACACTCGCACAACACAGGTCAGCAACGACGCTATTTACACACTCACACAACACAGTTCAACAACAGTGCTATTTACACACTCACACGTAGCACAGGTCAACACTCAAATATTGGTAGGCATTTTAAATAACAAAACCATTTGGATTCTTGTGCTTTTATTGTATTCATATGACAATGTGTGTAAAAGATAGATTACAATGTGTGTACAGAAATATATTAATAATGTGTAATGATATTAATAATAATAATGTGTGTACAGTAATAATGTTAATAATAATAATATATATACAGTAATAACAATAAATTAATAATAATAGTAATGTACAGTATATACAATATTAATATTAATAATAACAATGTCTATATAGTAATAATATTGATAACAACAATGTCTATACAGGTGATGGAGAGAAGGATGAAACAGTTTCCTCCAACACAGACGACCCTCTCAATATATTCCAAGAAACAGACCAGGAGAACGATGCTGAGGCCGATCGAAGGAAAGAAACGGAGGAGGAGGAGGAGAAAGAAGAGGAAGAGGAAGAGGGAGTGGAGGAAATTGGTAAGAGGGAGAAGGAAGAAAAGGAGAGGGAGGGAGGAGGGGATAATGGTAAGAGGAAGAAGAGAAGGCAGAGGAGGGGAAGGGAAATGATTTAGTGGTGGTGGTGAATGGTAGTGTTGATAGTGGTGGTGGTGGTGAATGGTAATGTTGGTAGTAGTGGTGAATGGTAATGTTGGTAGTGCTGATGAATGGTAGTAGTGGTGAATGGTGGTAGTGGTAGTGATGGTGAATGGTAGTGGTGAAAATATATGTTTTTATTTATTAATTTACAATAAACCCTTGCTAAGTCAAATATCGGATAACTCGGACGCTGTCAGTGTCTTGGACACTTATAAATAACTGGGATGTATATCCGACTTATGTGGAGATTTTCCGGGTGCATCGTCACAAAGGTCTACAGCCTGAGAGGTGAAGCTAGTTGATTTTGTACAAAACTCGAATTACCATCTCTATACCATACATTTATATTCTATGTCGACCGACCATATAATGTATATAGTTATGCCTTTACCAAAACAGATATGTATGTATCAGAAACTATGTTTTGAATTAAGTAACTTTATTGCCTGAAAAATGGTGATGTACTGATGTATAATTGGCTGCATCACTGCCAAGCGAGCCATGGAGCCACATATGCATTGGTCATGATGGTGACTCCAAGTAGTGTTCCATTTCCATTAACAAATTTGATCTTTGCTGTTCTTATGGTTGACTGCATAGGAGATGTATCTATAACATGAAATAAGATGCACTATGCATTCTTTGTCTAGAACTATGCTGGCTACAGTTTTGTGGATCAACCCTAATGCATGGCCAATTGTTGCCACCATTTCTCTTAACAATATTGACTTTTTCATGTAATGTGATGATCTGTCTTTTCTTTGAATCCTTTCTAATATCCCCTGAAAGCTTTCTCTTCATCGCCATTGAAAGGAGATTACTGTAAGAGAAGTAAGCACAAAATTATCACAAAAATCGCAGGAATAATGTGTCCGTACACTGTGATTGATAACCTGACCGATACCAGCTCTGCTGCCCTGATTCCCATACTTCCTCACCTACCACACCACAATACTTTATTTCATGTTAATTTACATTATTAGACATATTTCTGCAGTATTATATCCTTTTTATGAAATTGTCATGTTTTTGTGTGTGCGCAGCTGTGTATGGGAACCAGAGACGAGTGAAAGCACATGTAGTTTTGAGGGTAGATGTACAGTCACGAGCATAAGTTTCTTTACCCCCCTGGCGAGAGTTAGGTCGAAGTCGTTGTTGGATATGGACTGGACGAACAAAAATGAACCCATTCATAATGTTCGGATGATGCTTCAGGTCACTAGAGGTGTTCACTTGAATACAACAAATTTTACACCGTCATGAGATACTGACTCCGTGTTCGTTTGCCTGGCCCTTCTCCAACCACAACTTCGACCTCATTCTCGCCATGGGGGTAAAGAAACTTATGCTCGTGACTGTACATGCGGTCAGTCATACACATCAAATTAAGCCCTCGGATATCTCAGACTTTCGGATAACTCGACAAGGGTCCGCCCCCCAATTGATCCGAGTTAGCAAGGGTTTACTGTATATATATTATTTTTCAACAATTAATTTCTCTTTTTATATTCTTGTTGAATGAAGTAATATTATTGTTTGTCACTATGTACCATTTATTATCAAAGCTAATAATAATTATAACACAATAACTGTAAATATAACATCTATATAATTATAACATAGTTGTATACACAGTATAGTAATGCCTTGTAATACACTGTTGTTATTATTATGGGTTTGTATTATATAGTGAAGCTACATCCTAACCTAACAAAACAAAACCTAACCTGACCTAACCAAACCAAATTTCTTTACAGGTGATGAAGATTCATCTGAACACACAGAGTTGTGATGAGGACATGTCCAACTGAGCTGTGTGTGTGTGTGTGTGATGAGGCCACATCCAACTGAACTGTGTGTGTGTGTATTGGCCAGAACCTGTGGACATAAATTGTCTGTGTGTGTGGGTTGGCCCAGAACCTGTGGACATTATTATATAGTTTATATGTGTGTGTGTGTGTTTCTGTTAAGGGAGTAATACATTTATGGTTCATTAGAGTTTATTGATTCCTCCAAAGTATGCCAGGAAACAAACAACCAGATTAACCAAAATAATAATGATAGTCTTTTGTTGTTAATGGTAATAGTTATGGAGGAATCATTTGCTGCAGATGTTACCAACACTGTACCATCCCTTTAACTAGTCCTTGTACTGTACTTGGTCACATTCCACTGTACTACTGGCTCTTATAGTTACAGTATTTATTTACTATTATTATTTCTAACACACACACACATACACATATAGGCCACGTTGCCACATTTGACGGGAGATACTGTAAGGGGTAAAGGGACTTTTTAAGGCAACTGTACTTCCCTCTAAAGTTTGTTGTATTATTTTTGTTATTTTTTTTAGGGGGGGGGGCAGAAGTGTACACAGCTGGCCAAAATCCTGTTTGAGGATTTGTTGAGGGGGAAGGCACTTTATATTATTTTTTGTGTCCACAGCTCCCCCTCCCTCCTCCCACTTCCCCCCAAAAAGTTTGAGGAAGACTTTTTTCCACCCCCCCCCCCCCAAAAAAAAAAAGAAAAAAAAATCCCTCATCCAGTCCCCCCCCCAAAAAAAAAAAAAAAAATAATAACTGTTTGAGGAAGACACTTATTGTTATTATTATTATTTTTTTTTTTTCTACAGTTGACCAAAAATAATAAGTAGTGTTATAAATGAAGATATTGTGCATGTGTAGGTACAGGTGGCGAGTTATTTATTATTATTTAGTTTGTAATAAAGACAAATAAAGAAATACACTGAAACCTTCAATTTAAAGAGACTAAAATAATGGTGAATTAACTTGTCACTTACTTGGAAATGTCCCTTATATGAAAAATATCCCTTACTTACTGGAAAATGTGGTCCCTTAAATGGAGGGTTAATTAAGTGTATAATAACGTGTTACTAATTTCCTGGTAACAAGCACAAACACCCTATGTCCAGTGGTAGAGAATATGCCCTTTAAATAATTTATTAGAGTAATGCCTTGTGTTTGTACTGTTGTTGTTGATATGGGTGTGAATTGTATTGTTTATAATGAATGCATGTACAGTAAACTCTCATTATCCACCACTAGGTTTATTTATGGGTGTGTAATGTACAAAGAGGGTTTACTGTACACACATTCATTGCAAACAGTACAATACACACCCATAGTACCAGCACAAAACAAGGCATTACTGTATATGGGTGTGTAATGTACTAAGGGTTTTCTGTACACTGTAAAGTGCTGTACTTTGTATGTTCATGGAGATTATACATTTTAGATAACTGTATAATACATACCCATAACAACAGCAGCAGTGTAAAATAAGGTATTACTGTGTAGTCAAATTAAACAGGTGGGATATATAATTTAATTTGTATGTGTTTGGGTATTTTGACTGTTTTTCATTGGAGTTGTAATGCTGTCAGTATATTTATTTATTTATTTATTGTTATATTTGTTCCACCAGGTCTGTAATGACTCAAATTTAATAGTTTATTTATTTACACTGAAACTGAATAATGATCAAATCAAACTCTTAAGGGGAGATTCTTTTGTCTCCCCAGTATCCCTGCTTGTTGTAAAAGGCCACTAAAAGGGGCTTTCACTTCTCCAACTGTCCTTTTTTTTTCGTCTGTTACCTTTTATGCTTACTGTCCCACCTCTCGCTCACCTTCTTCCTTGGGCGCCATATGACCTCGCTGTTGTGGCGCCTAATATCAGTCAGTCAATCAGTAGCCCAACAATATGATGTACTCTCAAAGAATTTCTCGGCATTCATGTGTTAATTAAATATGGAATATTGTGAACCATTTCATAAAATAAAGTCTAAAAAATAATGAGGACTTTATTTTATAGCTTCATGTGGTGTATATAGTGTAGTGAGTTAGTGTGGTGTATATACTGTAGTGGGTTAGTGTGGTGTATATAGTGTAGTGGGTTAGTGTGGTGTATATACTGTAGTGGGTTAGTGTGGTGTATATACTGTAGTGGGTTAGTGTGGTGTATATACTGTAGTGGGTTAGTGTGGTGTATATACTGTAGTGGGTTAGTGTGGTGTATATACTGTAGTGGGTTAGTGTGGTGTATATAGTGTAGTGGGTTAGTGTGGTGTATATAGTGTAGTGGGTTAGTGTGGTGTATATAGTGTAGTGGGTTAGTGTGGTGTATATACTGTAGTGGGTTAGTGTGGTGTATATACTGTAGTGGGTTAGTGTGGTGTATATACTGTAGTGGGTTAGTGTGGTGTATATACTGTAGTGCAGTGGTTCTTAACCTTGTTGGAGGTACTGAACCCCACAAGTTCCATACATGCATTCATCGAACCCTTCGTAGTTGGAAAAATAAAATGTGCTTTTTTTTTTCTCAAATTCAAAACATATGTATATAACTATATACTGTATTAGTGCACAGATATCAAGGCCAAGCGATGTGGCGTGATCAGCTGCAGCCAATGATGGCCAAGCAGAGCGTGACGTCACGTCACGTGACGAGTGGGGTGAACCAAACCGCCGAACCCCTGGGGTTCGATCGAACCCAGGTTAAGAACCACTGTTGTAGTGGGTTAGTGTGGTGTATATACTGTAGTGGGTTAGTGTGGTGTATAGTTGTTGTTGAAGTTCCTCAAGCTGTCTAGCTGAGCAGCCCCGAGCCCCTGAGGAAGGCCTTGGCCTGAACCAGGCTCTCCCACAGTGCCCTCTAAGAGTGTATACTGTAATGTGTTGTTGGCAAGTGTGGTTGTGTGCATTGCAGTCTTCCATAATGTGTTTAATATAGGTGCTATGTTGCATCCTGGACAGGCATCCACAATGGCTCCATACAGCTTCTTCTATGGGTTGGAGGAATCAATCTGGTGTGATTGTCTATGACGAGAAGAAAACCCACACTGGTTTTGGTGGACACTGTGCCTCTCCTGTCAAGGTGGTTCTTGGATCTTGAGGACTTTGGTTTCATGGTGTAGGTGTGGGAGCTGTGCAGCCTGTGATTGTCTTAAGGTCTCTGTTCTGTATGGTCTGAAGGGTGTCGAGATGTCTAAATGAGGTTGGAGGCCCAGTCAGGGCTTGCATAATCCATCACTGATACCATCATAGATTCTTTGTGTGAGGTCTGTGAGAAGAGTGTTTGTTGAGTGTAGTGGTCTGAAACCATGTTGAGGATGCAAGTGCAATGTGTGGTGTGATTATACATATGATGAGGCACTCAGTTACTTCGGAGGGGGTGCAAAGGAGAGTGATGAGGTGGTGAGATGAGGGTAGTGTGGGATCATTGTTGGGTTTGGGGATAGTGATGAAATTTCCATGCTGCCAGATGTTGGGTATTGTGTTGTGTGAGTGGCTGTAGCTTGCTATATTAGTAAGTGCTTGTATGCATTGTGGTCCAAGGTGTCGAATGTGTATGTTACTGATGTTGTCAGGGCCACAAGCAGGTGAGTGCTTGAGGTTGTGGATGATGTGATTTGTCTGACGGTTTGTGAATGGTGCATATGTTAATCGTCCACTACTGTATGACCAACTTCAACAATAAACTGGGAATTTGTGAGGCAAACAGGTAAGTTCTAAAAAGTTTAAGAGAAGATAATATTTTTCCACAGACCTGGCAATGCTGTAAGTTCCAATAATATATATTATTTGGAGATAAAAGTTTACAATCACGACTCCCAAGATTTTTTTGTTTTGGAATTGCCTTAAAGTACCAATATTTCATTGTTTTTTCATCTAATGATTGTCGGAAAGTATGTATTTTGTTACTATTCCTAACCCCCCCTTCCCTACAATATTGGGGGAAACTAGGTTTTCATGGGGAAAAATACCCTAGATCTAGGGGAAATTCCGAAGAACTGGGGATTAGTCAGATGAACTAACCTAACCGAGGCATCCTTCGGGACTTAGAAAAATGTCTAGGGTAAAATTTAAAGATCCAGTTTGAGGAGTAATTACAAGAGAACGACAATTGAATCGTTCATGACTGTAATGTGTATGTATTAAATACATGTTTGCCGACTCTTTAAAATGAATTGGGAGACGTAACTGTAAACTTTATCCTATTTGGATAATTCGTTTTAAGGGGATAATAATATACTTTTGGTATATTGGAGTGCCTTGATTCCTACAGAGTATGTCAGGAAACAAACTGGGCCAGAATAACCAAATTAATAATGGCTGGACTGTTGTTGCTGGGAATAGTTTGGAGGAATCAGTTGCTCCAGATTTGGCCAATGTTGTAATGTACCGTTACCATCATGCTTGTTGACATTTGCCTCCAACTGTACAAACTATTTTCTATAAGGCTCACTTTGTATTAAAGAGAATAGTACAGTATTGTGGGGAAATCTGCAATACAACATTATTTTTACTGTATTAAGGCCTGTCTACACAAGCAGGGCTGATCGGCGGGCATGCCATTCATCGGGCAGGTTTAACGGGCAAACCAGCGAAAGGTTCGAACCAGTGTTGAGCGAAATCACCATCCTATGCCCAGTGGATTGAAGAGCTACAAAGCTGCTAGACGCAAGTTAACATCGGGGAATCATTTTTAGATTGTGTTGCACTTCTCAGTTCATTGTAGCACGGTTAACATCATATATCTTGTGATGAATAGTACAGTGAGCCACCTAACATCTGTTGGTCTAAAACCACTAACAAATAAGTTGATACAGCTTTATCATACCGCACTCAACCACCTACTGGCAGGTCCGTCCCTTCATCGACTCTGCCGTGTGGACAACATTCACAGGCATGACCGGTAAAATTTGCCTGTCAACCGTGCTGCCCGCCGGACATCCCCACTTGTGTAGACAGGCCTTTAGGTTTCTTGTTTTGCAGTCAACAAGTCACTTGGTAGACAACAATGAATGACTTCTTTCTCCATATAGCCTGTGTAAAAATTCCTGTGGCCAACCGTACACACACACATTGCAGTACTTTAAGGCTAATGAACAATGTGTTTGGATTAAGAAAGGTTTAACCCTTAATCTCTGCTTTTCAGGTGTGCAGTGAGAGCAGAGGAGAACACTATGAAGTAGTATATTAGTGTAATAATAGGAAAAATAAATTGTTCTTATATTTTATTGCAAAACCTATTTCTTCCTATTGGGTGAATATGCTAATGATTTTATACTTGTAAGGATGTAGGGTTCAAATAAAACTGTTGATGTTACCTATAAGAGAATAAATAGGGTATAAAGGGAGATTCTCGTTGGTAAATTGGAAGGTCTGCGATTCCTCCGAACTATGCCACGAAACAGACGACCCTATTATTACTTGAATAAGGGATCTGTTTCGTGGCATAGTTAGAAGGAATTGGTAGCCTTCCAATTCACCAACCAGAGAACCTCCCCATAAAAAAAACATTGGTAAAATGAGGACATCAAACCTAACCCCTCAATTCCTCCAAAATATGAATATTTTATGAAGATACAGTGAATTCCCATTTTACACTGGTATTATGGGTGTGTAATGAAACTGTACAAAAAACCCTATTTGTACAGCCACAACCAAATAACTACCGACACTTTCCTTCCATCATGCAACTAAATCAAAATATAATCACACAACACCTTACATCAACTCCACCCCCTCTATTATTATTATGAGGTGCTGCAAAATCATGCATGTGTTGTTCTTTATTACCAAGATATTTACTTCGATGGAAGAAAAGTGTCGGTGGTTATGTGATTGTGGCTGTACAGTACACTGGTATTATGGTGGTGTAATGTAGTGTACAATAAGTGTTTACAGTTACTAAATTCTTTATATTACAGAGATAAAAAAAGCTTATGTGTGACGTCCTCATAATAAATATCAACTCCCCATTTAGTAGTACAGTAACTGTAGTGATGCCTGCCTGCCAGCCAGTGATGAGGTTCCCATGTGAGGGGTGGGTGTGTGTGTTCATGAAAACTATAGTGATGCCAGCCAGTCAGTGATGAGGTTCCAATGTGAGGTGTGTGTGTGTTGATAACAACTTCACTACATAACCTGCAATACAACCAAAGTACTGTAGATGTAAGATTCAAGATTATATTCAACTTAGATCAACTCTGTTCTTTTGTTAATAATAAATTCTCAACTTTCTTTCATCTACACTCTGTAAAGTTATGCACAGACAATTGTCATGCATTCTCTATTATTACTTATGGCACTTATATACTGTAGACCTTCGATATTCAATAAATAAATACTGTAGACCCTCGAAATACAATGAATAAATATTGTACACCCTTGATGATTTATTATACAATGAATAAATACTGTATATATTTATCTTATAAATAAATATCTTATACTGGGCTTTATTGCAATATATTTTCTTTTATTTTTATTAAATGGTTTCCTAAATTTTAATTATACAGTAGGCTCCAATTCTAATCATACAATAGGCCCTGGAAATAAGATGAATGAATTTAGCACATACAGTATATCCTTTTTAACACAGGCTCAGTACATCACTTAATGTGTATATGGTAATGAATAACATAAAATAAAGTGGTGAATACAAGTACAGTATTTATTTATCCAGGGTCTAAAGTATTCAGGTGTTGTACAGAGATAATAGACATGCTCTCACAAAAACAGAAAAGTGACTCAAAATACTATACTGCACCATCAGTATGTGTGTTTATGGATGGTGTATAATTCAAGGTCTGGTTCATGTGTGTGTGTGTTAATGGATGGTATACACTTCAAGGTCAGATAAAATAAATAATTAAAATTCATATTCTTAATATAATTACCTTACATTAGCATTAACTTAACCTGTCTTAATATTAAAACAAAGTTACTGGTAACTGGATAATTCACTGTGGCAGTTGATGGCCAAGAAACATAATTATGCAAGTTAACAAAAGAGCTTAATTAAATACATTACAAAATACAAAAGGTGGACTGGACCCAAGGACAGGATGTGGACTGGATGTGTAGCTGGAGCAAGCAGGGTAGTCATTAACTCTTTGGAGTCGAATGTAGCCCCAAGTAACCTGGGATGAACTGGATTCGGGTTCCTATTGGTATGAATGGTGAGGCTGTGATTGGTACAGAGCTGGTCAAGGCAGACATGGGCATAATTATGATTAATAACAAAAAAGGTCATAATCCATAATGTAATCATAATCAAATCATAATAAAAAATGGAATAAAAAATGCAATAAAGAAGCAAAATGCATGAAATCGATGTGGTTTGTTTTAAGGTAGTGTCAGTTGCAATAAAAAAAAAAATCTAATTTATAACTGAACAAAAAATTTACCTTCATAATCTATGTACAGTATAATTAAACACTTCATCATTGGGACATTTTTGCTTAAAATTATCCAAGCAGATAATCATTCAATTAAATGCATGGAATAATGAATCACCATGAATATAGATAGATAGACTTTTAAGTGTGTATTTCATGTACAGGGCAGGGTGAGTGTGTGTAGGGCAGGGTGAGTGTGTGTAGGGCAGGGTGATTATGTGTAGGGCACGGTGCCAACAAACACACACATCACCTCAGTTTGATGTTGGCTGTGTTAGTGGTGGGTTCATTTCACTTCACCTCACTTCATAATATTAAAGTGAGTGAAGTGAGGTAGTGATGTGAGTGAGTGAAGTGAGGTGGTAAAGTGGGTGGAGTGAGGTAGTGATGTGAGTGAGTGAAGTGATGTGAGTGAAGTGAGGTAGTGAAATGAGTGAGGAAGTGAGTGAAATGAGGTAGTGAAGTGACTCTATCACTGCTTAGGACACACACACACATGTTCATCCATATATACATAATATCATACTATACATTGATACATTATTATCTATTATCATTATTATTATTATTATTATTATCATCATTATTAAACAGATACCCCCACACACACACACACAAATTCTCTCTCTCTCTGCATACGTTGGTGTGGTACATAGACTCCATAGAGAAACAACAACACACTGAGCCAGTTCCATCATCGTATGCACAATAAAAAAAAAAACGTTCTTGAATATCAGAGAATAACAGATTCCCTATTAGTAACATATTTGTTTATATTTTTAAGTGGGAATGTAGGTGGGTGGGTATGTGGGTACATGGGTGGGTATGTGGGTATGTGGGTGGGT
>JAWQEG010002219.1:0-97093 GCA_033782935.1 Petrolisthes cinctipes | reverse complement strand
GCCAGCTGATACACACACACACACACACACACACACACACACACACCTGGCTGGCTGGCTGGCTGGCTGGTGGGAGGCGGGGCTAGCATCAACTTTACATGCTGCTTGGGGCTATAGGCTACATGGGGCCTTATGTCCAAGAATAATTATGCTTGATTGCTTGATTGCTTGATTGATTGATATTAGGCGCCGCAACAGCTAGGTCATATGGCGCCCGAGGCAGAAGGTGATTGAGAGGTGAGAGAGAATATTGATAATGTCGGTGTGGTATTGGTTACGATGACTCCCTAGACACAACACAGAAGCAGCCATCGTGTTAATGGATAGTGAAGATATTACAAAATTGTTGGACCTCAAATCGTTAAGTACATCATCGTTTTGGTAGAAGAGTTGTGAAACGATAGTATGCAAGAAAATCCGTGGTGTATACGATGGTGTGGTGCCGGTACGACTCCATGCATACACAAGCAACAGAGCCATCGTACCCCACTATACCACGCCATCATTATGTAACACCACGGGTATTCTTGCATATTAACCATTGTAGTGGTAACATCATTGTAAACTGTCAGTAGACTAATACACAATAAACTCCAGGGTAAATTGGCCTGATTTTGTTGCATTTTAATAACATAAAGGAGTACGATCGGCCACAGGAATTCTTACACAGGCTAAATGGAAAGAGAGTTCATTAGTCTAGAAGTACTGCAATGAATGGTCTACCAAACGACTCAGTGAAATGCAAAACAACAAACCTAATAATATTGTTGTATTGCAGTGAATTAGTCTTACATTTTCTCTATATATATATATGTTGTAAACTCACGAAAATAACAACGTGTATACCAATTCTTGTGGCCAATTGTACAGTACATAGATAAGAGATGAATCGGTTGTCTTAAAAGGAAGTCGTGTGGATGTGGATATAAACCATTTAAGATCGCGGATGTGGATCTTATATTTACAAAACCTGTGGATCAGCTGATGAGGATACTGTAAAACTGCGGATACTTGGTAGCCTACCTGACCATGCCATGAAACAAGCTCCTTCCATATATGTGGCAACATTTGAAAGACTCATTTTCCTCCAATTTTATGATTAAAATGTTGCTATGAATTCCTTTAGAGGTGGGATGGATGAATTGGAGAGAAGAATGAGGGGATAAAGATGGGAAAGTATTGAGGAAGGGGAAAAATGTGGGGATATTAAATGAGAGAGAGAGAGAGAGAGAGAGAGAGAGAGAGAGAGAGAGAGAGAGAGAGAGAGGAGAGAGGTATTGGGGTATAAGAGAGGAGAAGAGGAGGAGAAGAGAGAGAGAGAGAGAGAGAGAGAGAGAGAGAGAGAGAGAGAGGAGAGAAGAGAGAGAGAGAGAGAGAGAGAGAGAGAGCATAAATGATGGGGTGAGACAGTAAGATAGGGAAGAGGTATGAGGAAGGTAGTGACAGTTTGACAGTATTGGCATTAGTCTAAACACCTCTTTTCTCTCTCTCTCTCTCTCTCTCTCTCTCTCTCTCTCTCTCTCTCTCTCTCTCTCTCTCTCTCTTTTAATATTTCCCAATACCTCTCTCTCTCTCTCTCTCTCTCTCTCTCTCTCTCTCTCTCTCTCTCTCTCTCTCTCTCGTCTTTCCCTTTTAATACTTCCCAATACTTGCAACTCTCTCTCTCTCTCTCTCTCTCTCTCTCTCTCTCTCTCTCTCTCTCTCTCTCTCTCTCTCTCTGATCCTGCAAACATACTTTTTATTTCATTTTTTAAGTGCAGGGAGCAGCAGCACTTACCTTGAGAATGATCTTCAATAAATTAATTGAAAAGAGGAAACAGAAAATCTACCTAGGCATGGAAGACCTACATATATATTTATCTCTCTGTCTCTATCTAAATCATAAATGTGTCTGTCACCTATCTATCTATTTCTCTATCTAGATATTAAGTGTGTCTCTATCTATCTATCTATCTATCTATCTATCTATCTCCCTACATATATCTATCTATCTATGTATCTGTCTATCTATTTCTTAGTGTGCATCTCAGTCCAGCTATCTATTTATCAGTCTATTTATCTAAATCTCAGTGTCTCTCAGTCCACCTACCTCAATATCAGTCTATCTATCTACCTATCCAAGTGTCTCAGTCCACCTACCTATCTATCAGTCTATCTATCTATATCAAAGTGTGTCTCTCAGTCTACCTATCTAATTGTCTCTCAGTCCACCTACCTATCTATCAGTCTATCTATCTGTATCTAAGTGTGTCTCTCAGTCTATCTATATATCTATCAGTCTATCTATTTATATCTAAGTTTGTCCCTCAGTCTTCCTATCTATCTATCTATCTATCTATATCTTAAGAGTCTTTCTGTCTACCTTTCTATCTCTCTATATCTTTAATGTCTCTCTCAGTCAATTTATCTGTTTATTAGTCTATATATATTTTTAATCTCTCTCTCAGTCCACTTACCTACCTATATCTATCAGTCTATTTATCTGTATCTGTGTCTCTCATTGCTCAAATTAGATTATATAATTATACGCTCCACTACCACCACCTCCACCACTACCATGCCAAGTTTGTTACTTACTCACTCACCTATGAACCAACCAAACAACCAACTTACTAACTAATCATCCATACATACAGCTGACCAACCAACCAACCAACTAATCATCCTACCAACCAACCAACCAACCAGCTAATCATTCATTCCACTTACCTGTATGCTTACCCAACCAACCAATATGAAGCAAAGAAGGAAGGAAGGAAGGAGGGAGGGTGGGAAGGAAGGAAGGAGGGTGGGAAGGAGGGAAGAGTGTGAAGGAAGGAAGGAAGGAAGGAAGGAGGGTGGGAAGGAAGGTTGTGAAGGAAGGAAGGAAGGAGGGTGGGAAGGAAGGAAGAGTGTGAAGAAAGGAAGGAAGGAAGGAAGGAAGGAAGGAGGGTGGGAAGGAAGAGTGTGATGGAAGGAAGGAAGGAGGGTGGGAAGGAGGGAAGAGTGTGAAGGAAGGAAGGAAGGAAGGAGGGTGGGAAGGAAGGAAGGAAGGAGGGGTGGGAAGGAAGAGTGTGAAGAAAGGAAGGAAGGAAGGAAGGAAGGAAGGAAGGAAGGAGGGTGGGAAGGAAGGAAGAGTGTGAAGAAAGAAAGGAAGGAAGGAAGGAAGGAAGGAGGGTGGGAAGGAAGAGTGTGATGGAAGGAAGGAAGGAAGGAGGGTGGGAAGGAGGGAAGAGTGTGAAGGAAGGAAGGAGGGTGGGAAGGAAGGGTGTGAAGGAAGGAAGGAAGGAGGGTGGGAAGGAAGGAAGAGTGTGAAGAAAGGAAGGAAGGAAGGAAGGAAGGAAGGAAGGAAGGAAGGAAGGAAGGAAGGAGGGTGGGAAGGAAGAGTGTGATGGAAGGAAGGAAGGAAGGAGGGTGGGAAGGAGGGAAGAGTGTGAAGGAAGGAAGGAAGGAAGGAGGGTGGGAAGGAAGGTTGTGAAGGAAGGAAGGAAGGAGGGTGGGAAGGAAGGAGGGTGGGAAGGAAGGAAGGAGGGTGGGAAGGAAGGAAGGAGGGTGGGAAGGAAGGAAGGAAGGAAGGAGGGTGTGAAGGAAGGAAGGAAGTGTGTTAGGTGCTGGTCTCCATGGTCTTTCATCTCACTGCCGGGGTGGGAAATGTACACAACTTTCACTCCTCCCTTCATCTCTACCTTCCTTCCTACCTACCTAACGCATTTCCTCACACCTGTCTCCCGTCCCTCATTCACTCACTTACTCTCTCTCTCTCTCTCTCTCTCTCTCTCTCCTACCTACCGCATTTCTCACTTCTCTCTCTCTTTCCTTATTCACACACTCTCTCTCTCTGCTCATGGCTGTCTATCTCAATCTATCTCTCATCTGTCTGTCTTCTACTCTTTCATCTCGACTGCCCCTCCCAATCTCCTTACCTTCCTACCTACCTTCCTACCTACCTACCACATTTCATCACATTTGTCTCTCTTCCCTCATTCACTTTGTCTGCATGTCTTTCGTTACGTCCCTATCTGTCTCTGTATAGGCTACACATCTTTTCTCTTCCTACCAATCTTTACCTATCACATTTCCTCTCATCTATACTGTACCTCTCTTTCCTCTCATCATTCACATGCACTTGTTCTCTGCTTCTTCCGTCAACACTATAATATAAACACTGGAAATCTACTTTGACTGTGTGTTCAAAGCCTGATAGCAACTGGAGGGTAACCTGTGTGTGTGTTGCCTGTTATTGAAAGCACTAGCTGTATAGAATGACATGCACACTGTGTGAAATGATAAACTCACATAACACCTGTTTTTGTCACCAGGATTTTTTCATGCCGTATCACCAGACTTTGGGTTTCATCTATTTTCACTGATGAGATTTTTACTTCCGTATTACATATTGGATATACATACATGCTGAGTCATATCACACTATTAGAACTACACAAAATTTCAAACATGCATCATAAAACATGTAGGCCTATATACGCTATATTTGTAAAATATAAGTTTCTATAATGTAATGTAATGTAATGTAATGTACCGTACATATATATTTGTATTACCGGTATGTAAATTTGTATAATGTAAATTTGTGTAATGTATATTTGCATTATGTAAATTTTTATAATGTATATTTGTATAATATAAATTTTTACAATATATATTTGTATAATGCAAATTTTTACAATGTATATTTGAATAACGTATATTTATATAATGTAAATTTTTACAATGTATATTTGAATAATGTATATTTGTATCGACATTTGCCAATAAATGTCTAACCATTTCACAACATACGGCAGACAGCAACAATTTATTACACTTTAGTTGAGTCATATTGACAAACAAATGACAGAGTAGATTGATTTTAGGACACAGCAAGGTAACGTAGGCCTACAGCAGAATGATAACATCAGAAGCTGTGTTTAAGGTATCGTAGAGAGAGGGAAAAAATATTATTACATAAAACACTTAGCCTAAGGGGAGGTTTTCTTGTAGGCCTATGTGAATTGGAAGGTGTGTGATTCCTCCAAACTCTGTCATAAAACATAATTATTCCCAAGTAGTACCACTCAGTGTGTCTGTTTCCTGATAGAGTTAGGCTAGGAGGAACCAGTAACCATCCAATTCACAAACAAGAGAATTTCCCCTTAATCACCCTAATGTAGACTATGGTGTGGTGTTGGTACGATGACTATGGTGTGGTGTTGGTACGATGACTATGGTGTGGTGTTGGTACGATGACTATGGTGTGGTGTTGGTACGATGACTATGGTGTGGTGTTGGTACGATGACTATGGTGTGGTGTTGGTACGATGACTATGGTGTGGTGTTGGTACGATGACTATGGTGTGGTGTTGGTACGATGACTATGGTGTGGTGTTGGTACGATGACTATGGTGTGGTGTTGGTACGATGACTATGGTGTGGTGTTGGTACGATGACTATGGTGTGGTGTTGGTACGATGACTATGGTGTGGTGCTGGTACGATGACTATGGTGTGGTGTTGGTACGATGACTATGGTGTGGTGCTGGACGATGACTATGGTGTGGTGTTGGTACGATGACTATGGTGTGGTGTTGGTACGATGACTATGGTGTGGTGTTGGTACGATGACTATGGTGTGGTGCTGGTACGATGACTATGGTGTGGTGCTGGTACGATGACTATGGTGTGGTGTTGGTACGATGACTATGGTGTGGTGTTGGTACGATGACTATGGTGTGGTGCTGGTACGATGACTCCATAAAGCCTCTCGTTCTCACCATTTTTCTGTCCAACTCCCTAATGCAAGAGTTGACTAGCCTAATACTCTCACTCAGTCTTTCATATACACAACTGGTCAACTCTGGAACACTCTACCTTCATCCATCTTTCCCCCTTACTACGACTTGTGCTCCTTCAAATGCAATGTGTGTGTCTAGGCATCTCGAACTAAATTGGATATGATTTTGGACTAGCCTACTCCTCCTGTATTTTTATAGATGAGGATGATTAGCGGTGCCCAGGCTTTGGGCCTCATCTTCTTTTAATATATAGAAAAAAATAAAAACAGCTACAATCACCACTACTACTACTATAGCCACGACCACCACCACTACTACAACCACCACCACTACCACTATTATCACCACGACCACTACTACTACTACAACCACGACCACTACCACTACTACCACCACCATGACCACTACCACTACTACAATCACCACTACTACAACCACTACCACTACTACTACAAATACTACCATCACTACTATACTACTAGCATTTTTAGTCGTTACTCTCCTATTATAGTGAAGATTTTACGGTTCCCAGGAGATTACAATGGGCACTATACACTATATTTACGGCCGGGTGTGGCTTACGTACCCTAAATTTACGTACCCTGTTTTCGTACTCTGAATTTTATGTAGGTAACCTGTATTTCCGTACCCTGTTTATGTATGTACTCTATCTATATTTACGTACCCTGTTTTCGTACTCTGAATTTTATGTAACCTGTATTTACGTACCCTTTATTTCCGTGTTCAATTTTCGTGCCCAGTATATATAGCCTAGTTGTGAGAGAGAGAGAGAGAGAGAGAGAGAGAGAGAGAGAGAGAGGAGAGGGAGGGGTAGTAAACAGACTAAATATAGAGGCTGATTTATACTGCTGTTTCCACCTATATCTCTTTAATGCTCTCTCTCTCTCTCTCTCTCTCTCTCTCTCTCTCTCTCTCTCCAAACCTTTCACAATTTATCTACCACACACACACACACACACACACACACACTCTCTCTCTCTCTCTCTCTCTCTCTCTCTCTCTCTCTCTCTCTAAACCTTTCACAATTTATCTACCACTCCCTCCTCAGGAACGTGGAGGAATCAGCAGTCTTCAATTCCCACCACCTGACCAAGCAGCTACATAGAGAACAAACACGACAACACACTGTTTTGCTCCGTTCTTCGTTCTTCATCTTCCGTTTCTTCTTTCGGCAAATAAACCGGGGGATGAAGGAAGCCTTATTAGTTCGACAGCAAGGTAACGAGATAAAAGGCAGTGAGTGAGTGGTAGTGTGGTCCCCGTTGAAAAGAGTGAAAATATAAACATTGAGTCACAAACCTACACGAGCACATGCAGAACGAACAGCAGGACTTCTTATCAAATATTATAGGCAGACCTCAATTAAGCGGCTTTTTATTTTCCTTCTTTGCATATGGGGGTGAGTCTGAGGGATTGGTTATATATTGACACTGACTGAAGTTAATAATGCATTTTAATCTTATACAAAATTAATTCCATGACGAAAAAAAAATAGATTTACTCGTGTCTTTTTTACGCTCCTTATACGGCCTGTAGTGCAAGTAGATTTGATTATACAGGAAAAAAAAAAGGACAGTGCTAGGAGAGATACCGTAAGGGAAGGCAAGAAAAAGAGATGAGGGTGAGTAGTGAGGGGGGATGAGGGAGAGGTGACGGAGAGAGAAGCATGAAGGAGAAGAGGGAAGAGTGATGGAAGGATGAGGGAGAGGTGTAGAGTGGTGAGGGAAAGATGAGGAGAAAGGTAGGTAGTAAGGGAGAAGGAAGTATGGGGGACGGAGGAGTGAAGGAAGGAAGGAAGGAAGGAAGGTAGGGAAGATGTAAGAGGGGAGAGGTGAATGTTTAAAAAGGCAACATCTCATTAAACACCAAACATTTCCTGTACTCTTACACGTCACCCACATGGCATACGCTACATACATAAATACATACATACATACATGCCATAAAGTAATTTCCGGTACCCAAATAGCACAAAGCATAATGACACACCACATGAGACACTATTCTAAACTTTGTATTCACACCGTCTGAATAAATGATCGTTGCTAAAAGTATTACAGCCTAAGTACATGTATACATATATATATACATTGCATATATACATTGCATATATACAATTCATACTCATATACATACGTACATACATACATACGTGAATATTCATACATTAAGATAATTATCAAACGAGATTTTTCAAGACACTCAGAAATACAGACACAGGGATACAGTACACACACACACACACACACACACACACACACACACACACACACACACACACACATGAAATATTAGCGGTACAGGACAGTCAAAGTAATATTAAAAGGAAAAAACTTTTGTGTACAACGTGTCCCTAAAATCCTCGTTCGCTTTTCCAGATATAATAGTTGAGAAGTGCAGAAGGAATTTAAGGACATGCACTCTGTATGTAAAGTTACTCTGAAGATCTGACCTAACTTGACCTGGCCTACCTAACTGGACCTAACCAGAACTAGCCTGACCTAATCAAATCTGACCTAATCAAGCCAAACTTAACATAATCTAACTAAACCTAACATTAACAAAACCTGACCTAAGCAAACCAATCCTAACATAACCAAACCAAACCAAACCAAACCAAACCTGACCTAACCT
Source organism: Petrolisthes cinctipes (assembly GCA_033782935.1). NCBI lineage: Eukaryota > Metazoa > Arthropoda > Malacostraca > Decapoda > Porcellanidae > Petrolisthes > Petrolisthes cinctipes. The sequence goes on along the minus strand of JAWQEG010002219.1, from coordinate 88,668 downwards.
AATCTAACCAAACCTAACAGTAACAAAACCTGACCTAATCTAACCTAACATAACCAAACATAACCTAACCTAACTTACCCTAACTAAACCTGACCTAACCAAACCAAACCTAAGCTCTAACCTAAGGAAGGACAACGCCGAACCACCCAAAATACCACAAAATAATCACTTCAGGAAAAATTCTCGTCTGTTACCTTGTAGAAGAGGTTTTATAAGGAGACAAAAATATCATGAAAAATAATAAATATAGCGTAATCACCAAAATCACCTTCGTAGTCACTCTAATAAGAATAACAACAACAAATTACACAGCCTCAGTGAAGCTTCTGTATATAATCTGTGTCAACAATTAGTCTGGAAAATCTTTACTCAAAACGCAAACACAGATTCGAAACACCAGGGGAGATTGTAAATAATTACCATCTCGACACACATGCAGTTTTGAGAAAATGGGGACACAATATTTGGTGAAACTCTAAACTATATGTGGACCGGTACTTGGAAAATCTTTACTCAAAACAAACACAGATTCCAAACGCCAGAGGAAGATGTAAATAATATCATCAGTTTTCAGGAAGTGGGGACCGTAAAGTTGTTGATGGTGTAATCTCTATGTCGACCTGCATGTAGCCTACTGGGAAAACCTTTACACAAAACACAAACACGGATCCAAAACACCAGGCAGAGGAAGTTAAAAAAAAAAAAAAAAAAAAAAAAAAAAAAAAAAAAAGGATTATCTGAATTGTTGATTTCTCATAAATATTCTAGGCAATATATATATATTTTTTTAATCTGGTCGTGTTTCCTGCAAGGCATACTTTGGATGAATCAAGGGGATGCAATGTACCAAAAGTGTTTAGGCTAATCTCCTAAAAGTGAAGGTATTAAATTGGTAGGGTAAAAAAAAAAAAAAAAAAAAAAACGCACACACTGATGGACAGACAACAAAAAATGGGTCAAAACAAACATCTTTCAAAATCCTTCTTCACGGAAGTAATAAACCAGGACAGTGTATTTACTCTCTCTCTCTCTCTCTCTCTCTCTCTCTCTCTCTCTCTCTCTCTCTCGAAGACGCGACTTTGAGAAGACGTGAGATTATTTTTAGACCAAATTAGGACACATTAATTGTGGCCTGTTGCCTGAAATAACTTGAAGAAATGGTCGTTCGCTCTAGATTCCTCCAAGTCCCTCCCCCCCCCCCCTCAAATTCCTACTCGTCAGTCTTCATTCATCATTACCAAAAGCCTCTAATCCCGTATTCACAAAATCTATCATCAAGCACAAAAAAATCGACCCTGTAATGTATATAAGCAGATCTCCTAATTAGTACCACTGAGGGTGTCTGTTTGTTTTCCCGGTCTAGTTAGGAGGAATCAGTAGCCTTCCAATTCACCAACAACAAGAGAATCTCCCCTTTCCTTCCTTCCTTCCTTCCTACCTACACTCGTGGTAAGGAAAAATAGTAATGAGGAGAGAGATGCTTTGAGATGTTAGTTTGTGATTCGTTGTGTTAATTGTCCGTGAATGAGTTAGGAGGTCAGGTGTGGCATGCAGGTAGTGGAAGGGAAGGGAGGGAGAGAGTGAGATAAAGAGGAAGAAAGGAAGGGGGAGATAGAGGGGAAGGGGAGTGAGGGAGGGGAAGGGGAGTGAGGGAGAGTGAAAAGGGGAGAGAGGGAGATAGAGGAAGAGGGAGATGGAGGGGAAGGGGAGTGAAGGAGGGAGTAAAAAGGGGAGAGAGGGAGATAAAGAGGAAGGGGGAGGTGGAGGGGTGAAAAGGGGAGAAAGGGAAATAAAGAGGAAGAGGGGAAGGGGGAGATGGAGAAGAGAGAGAGGGAGAGAGTGAAAAGGGGAGAAAGGGAGATAAAGAGGAAGAGAGGAAAGGAGCGAGGAGGAAAGTTGGAAAGGACAGAAGGAGGGAGGGAAAGGCGAAGAAAGGAAGAGAAAATGGGAGGGGTGAGGAAGAGAGGAGGGAATAGCGGGAGAGATTTTGAGAGGGACAAAATGAAAGGAAAAAGGAAGGGATGAAGAAAAGGGATGAAGGGAGGAAAGTGAAATGGGTGAATTTCTTAATTTTCTGATTTGACAATTGTTTATCTCATTTAAATTTAATTATTTTCTGATGTAACATTTATACATTAGTGTCTGATTCGACATTTGATATTCCTATTTGACTTTCATTAGTATATGATTTGACATAGTTTCCACATTACTAGGCTAAGGCAGAGAGGAGGTTGCATCTTGTGGACGACCTAATCAATAACTGGAAAACTGCATCCTCCAACCAATACTACAAAATACACACAGATCCCCCACTATAGGCTATACAGTATAGTAGTGGACATAACTTTCAATACACAACAAACTGCTGTTTAATGTGTTCACGTTTTCATGTGATGTTTTGAATAGTGAGTCAGAAGCTGCTTGAAGTAAATTAGAAGATGGGACTTCACTTATTTATTGGAAAGTTTCTCAGCTGACGAACAGAGGGAAGCTGTACAACCTTGACTGTACACTCGCAATCCACAATCCCTAGCCCACCTGAGTCGAAGCCCAAGATCTAGAGCAGGCGGTTTCTACACGACAGCCCAACCAAAGCCTCCATTGGTTCGAAATGTGTGTGACCTCATGATGGTTTGTGTGTGTGTGTGTGTGTCCTCATGATGGTGTGTGTGTGTGTGTGTGTGTCCTCATGATGGTGTGTGTGTGTGTGTGTGTGTGTGTCCTCATGATGGTGTGTGTGTGTGTGTGTCCCCATGATGGTGTGTGTGTGTGTGTGTGTGTGTCCCCATGATGGTGTGTGTGTGTGTGTGTGTGTGTGTGTCCCCATGATGGTGTGTGTGTGTGTGTGGCCTCATGATGGTGAGTGTGTGTGTGTCCTCATGAATTTGGGTGGGCTGTCGTCCAGAAATCACCTGCTTCAGATCTCGGGCTTCGACTCGGGTGGGCTAGGGATTGTGGATTGCGAGTGTACATACATGAGTCACCCCAATGTGGATTATTATTATTGTCCGCGACTGTACACCGGGTTAGTCTGTTTCATGGCATGCTATGGAGGAATCAGTAGTGGCCCAATTCATCCACTGTTGATTTACACCCCCTAAATCAATAAAATAATATACATTTACATACATAATTGTGCTTCAATATTCAATACAATAATTAACAGCGAAAATTTAGAATATACAAATAATATACGCACGGTTTTGTTGGGAAAAATGCACAGGAATGATTGTACTAGTATAATGAATAGATATAACACGAGGAAACTAAAGAAACAATTATTTTAACTATGAATGTGAAAATAAAGACAAAATTGTGCTTACATAATTAATACAGAATAATACGAGGAAAATTGGGAGACATTCCTAGGCCTAAGCATTATTTACACGACTCTGTAAACAAAAAAAATATACACAGGTAAAATTATTGTGCTTCCATAATGAACACTATAATATGTCAAGTGGAAAATAAAGAGACAAATTTATACAAACATTATTCACACGGGTTCTGACGTTTATTAAGAGTGGGTAGTACAGTGTTGGTAAGTCTGGAGCAACTAATTCCTCCAAACTCTTCCATGCAACAGGCTACAGTTATATTTCGTTCATCTGGTCCTGTTTCCTGGCATAATTTGGGAGGAATCAAGACGCTCCAATGTACCCAAAGTATATTATTACCCCCTTCATACCAGAGCCATAATTATCCAGAAGAGAAAAAAAAAACGAGTGAAAATTTATACGTTTACTGCTCATAATTATCACCTGCTTGTGTGTGTGTGTGTGTGTGTGTGTGTTGCTCATTATTATCACCTGTTAGTCTTCCTCCAGTGTGTGTTTGTGTGTGTGTGTGTGTTGCTCATAATTTTCACCTGTGTGTGTGTGTGTGTGTTGCTCATAATTATCACCTGTGTGTGTGAGTGTGCGTGTGCTGCTCATAATTATCACCTGTGTGTTGTGTGTGTGTGTGTGATGCTCATAATTATCACCTGTGTGTGTGTGTTTGCGTGCGTGTGTGTGCGTGTGCTGCTGATAATTATCACTTGCGTTTGTGTGTGTGAGTGAGCGAATATCATCTACCATATAATTATGTGCTGAAAGATGGTGACTACAAGAGTACAACCACACCAAGTACCAAGCTCGTAATCAGAGAGAATACCCAGACACAAACTACCGCAGACAGATAATAGTACAAGACACCAGATTAGATCGATAAATATATACACAATAATCTTTCCTTTCATGAAATCGGGGAGTGTATACAAACGACCAAATGTATATTGTCATACTTTAAAATAGTTGGTTACATGGTCTTCGTTCATTAAAATAGTTACATGATCTTCGTTCATTAAAATAGTTACATGCTCTTCGTTCTTTAATAAAATAGTGACATGGTCTTCGTTCATTAAAATAGTTACATGGTCTTCGTTCATTAAAATAGTTACATGGTCTTCGTTCATTAAAATAGTTACATGGTCTTCGTTCATTAAAATAGTTACATGGTCTTCGTTCATTAAAATAGTTACATGGTCTTCGTTCATTAAAATAGTTACATGGTCTTCGTTCATTAAAATAGTTACATGGTCTTCGTTCATTAAAATAGTTACATGGTCTTCGTTCATTAAAATAGTTACATGGTCTTCGTTCATTAAAATAGTTACATGGTCTTCGTTCATTAAAATAGTTACATGCTCTTCGTTCATTAAAATAGTTACATGGTTTTCGTTCATTAAAATAGTTATATACATGGTTTTCGTTCATCAAAATAGTTACATGCTCTTCGTTATTTAATAAAATAGTGACATGGTCTTCGTTCATTAAAATAGTTACATGGTCTTCGTTCATTAAAATAGTTACATAGTCTTCGTTCTCTTACCTTTCTCAACAAGTAGTCTATTTCGTGTACCATATCACCGCAAAGAGACCTTATAATATAGTCATGGCTTTTGTGCTTTGCCTGGTTTTTGTTGTATATATATATATATGGCCTCACGGAACTGTACTGACAATTATTATTATTATTATTATTTCTGGTGGCACTTTGGTTTGGTTATTGGGGCTTAACGCCTATCGACTTCGCAATGGTCATTAAGGCGATGTAATTATTGTAGAATGATAAGAGTGTATAATTATGTGAGTGCATGTGGAGAAGTGTACGTGTGTGTGTGTGTGTGTTGTGGTGTGTCAGCGAGGGTTGTGGTGTGTCAGCGAGGGTTGTACGGTGGCAGGGTGCTTGTAGAGAAGTGTGTGTGTGTGTGTGTGTGTGTGTGTGTGTGTGTGTATGGAGGAGCATGTAGAAAAGTGTAGGTGCGTGTGTATGTGTAGGATGTGTATGGAAGAGCATGTAGAAAAGTGTACGCGCGTGTGTGTGTGTGTGTGTGTGTGTGTATGGAGGAGCATGTAGAAAAGTGTACGTGCGTGTGTGAATGTGTTTCTGGTGACCGCACTCATTTCTACCTCCTCAACAATTCCTACAAACGAAACACTACCCACTTTGCGGCTTCGGATATCTTGGTGAATCTGTTTGGCGGTGTGAACGGTTCGACCATAAAGTTTTTACTAATTTAATGGAGTTACAGCACCAAGTAAGTAGGCCTAGGAGACAGTTTCAGCATTGTCATTGGTTCACTGGTATGTCAGATGATTCCAAACTTCAACAACACCTGGAAACTTATTTGGTTCGTGAGTGTACAGTGGGTGCCAATAGTAAGTAGTCATGCCTTAAAATATTGCAAGAGTATTAACCAGGGGTGGAAAACATCATTCCGTATGAACACTGCAACACCATTTGAATTTGCACGCAACTCAATTCATAAATGTAACTTCATAAACTCTCTCTCTATATATATCGCCGTTCAACACTTATAGGTCTTTCATATTGTTAAACAAGTTAAGGGTCAATAAGGGGGTTAATTTATAGTGAGTGATAACTAAGGCTACTGATTCACTCATATACAGTTCAACAATAGTATGCTTCCTTTACTCTTATATGCCTAGACTGACGTGATGATCTGTTTTAGGATATGTCATATACTTTTGAAGAATCTAAACTTCATTCATTCATTCACTGCTGAGGCTACGGTTTCTTGTGAGGATTGTGTGTATGTTAGTAAGTGGGTTTTCGAATGAGAGAGAGAGGAAGAGAGAGAGGGAGAGGAGGGGAGGGGGAGCAGGCCCCTTCAACACGAGGTGGGAGACAGAAATAGTAGTATCACCACCACCACCACCGAGAGAGAGAGAGAGAGAGAGAGAGTTGGTGAAAAATGACAAGAGAGAGAGAGAGAGAATTGGTGGAAAAGGACAAGAGAGAGACAGAGAATTGGTGGAAAAGGACAAGAGAGAGAGAGAGAGAGAGAGAGAGAGAGAGAGAGAGAGAGAGAGAGAGAAGGGATGATGAAGGAAGAGAAGGGAAGATGAAGGAGGAGAGATGATGTGAAAAGGGAATGAAGGAGATTGAAGAGAGAAAAGAAGGAGGGTAGGAAAGAGAGCATGGAGGTGGCTTATGGACGATGAGAATGAAAAGAAAAGAGTAAGTGAAGGAGGAAGAGGAGAAAATAAACAAAGTAAAGGAAAAGAACAGGAAGGTGGACAGATAGATAATGGAGGAAGGATATAAGGAAAGAAAAATAGGATAAAAATAGAGGACAGGAATGGAATGGAGAAAGGGAAGGAGAAGAGGAAGATGGAGGGAGAGAGAGAGAGGAGGAAGAGGAAGATTAGACTAGTGTAGGGTACAGAAAAAATATATGTACTTGCAGGAGAGAGAGAGAGAGAGAGAGAGAGAGAGAGAGAGAGAGAGAGAGATGACAGTAGGAATTTGACGCCTCAGTTGACAAAAGGAAAGTGTCAGAATTTACTAAGGAGAAGGCTGGCTGCTGGTGTGCAATAATAAACTAAAGCAATGAGAGAGAGAGAGAGAGAGAGAGAGAGAGAGAGAGAGAGAGAGAGAGAGAGAGAGAGAGAGAGGAGGGGTTGAGAGACAGAGAAAGTAACAGGAAAAGAGAGAGAGAGAGAGAGAGAGAGAGAGAGAGAGAGAGAGAGAGAGAGAGAGAGAGAGAGAGAGAGAGAGAGAGAGGAGGGGTTGAGAGAGAGAAAATAACAGAGAGAGAGAGAGAGAGAGAGAGAGAGAGAGAGAGAGAAATGGGATACAAAGGACATGGGCTGAAATTGCAAGACAGAGAATGAGAGCAAGTGTGAGTGAGTGAGTGAATGAATACGATGGAAATGAATGGGGCTGAAGGCTTCTCTCTCTCTCTCTCTCTCTCTCTCTCTCTCTCTAGCGATGTTTTAAGGATAGTTATTGGCGAATTAGAAGGAAGGTATCTGATTCCTCCAAACTATGTCACAAAACAGATCCCCTATTGGTATCAACACGTTTTACCTGTATACTTATTTTGACTCATAACTGTACATACAATATATATATATATATATATACTCCAGTAGTCGGTTTCCTGGCATAGTTAATTAATGAAGTATATTTTACAACCTGTGTAATGCTATCTAACTCCAGTCGATCTTTCCCGGCCTAGCTTGAAGTAAATTTTGCACGGTGTGTAATTAATTCTATCTAACTCTCCTTATGTTATGTTACGGTCTAAACACTCATCACTTTCATCTACTTACCTTCACTGGCGATCACAATTTTCTCTCTGTTTCCGCAAAGATTATATTTATTTTCTCATCTTGTGGGTTCATATCCTAATAATAGTCCATATACGGTATATTTCCTTGATATTATTTTAAACCGTCGTAACACTGTAGTTTTGATTACTTGTATGATTTAAAGCCCTGTATATACGTAGTTCTCGCCTGATACTGTATTAATTTCTATGTATCAATAAATATATATTCAAGAAACTGTCTATTCTTTCTATCTCATAAACGTGTTTATAGTCACAAAGTCAAATTTTAACTTTTTGTTTAGAATTTCTTACGTAATTAGATCTTTTTTTACAGGGATGTTTTGTACTGTACTGCTATATAGGTTATATCAATATTACCATTGCATATTCATACTTCATATCACACTGCGCGGTAATAAGCAATAATTTTCCACTGTCACTCACTCCCTTACTTTCACCACAACTAGGCTAATTCCTCATTCTTCTCCCTCACCATTCTTTTTTTTTTGGCACTGTGTAAATATTTATAAGAAAGAACCATGCACTATTTCACGACAGAAATATAAGATTATAATATTAATTTGCACTATACTATATTCTTCGCCGCCACAGAATCCACTCTAATACTTTATTCTACTCATCTATTTTGACCACCATTATTTTCTTTCTGTTTGGCATAATATTTTCAGCAATTTTCCATTTATTATCTATATATATATTTTTTTTTTTTTTTTTTTTTCAGGCCAATGTGGAAGTTACTATAGTTTTTGTTATTTCTTCAGCCTCAATTTAATGGCATGTCCAGAAATTTTACGGGTAAGACTATATTTCTCATTCATAATCATAATATAATACAATGTTGTTCTCTTCCTGTACATTTTATTTTCACTTTATAATCAGATAATAATATAGCCTAATATCGTTCCCTTTCTTCGTTGCACCATTTTCTCCTGCGATTATTTTGTTTTATTATCATTGGTAGGGGGCGAGGATAATATATAACTTACTCAGGTATTATTATTTTCAAAATGCCACTCTCACTGTATAACTCGGTGTGTGTGTGAGTGAGTGAGTGAGTGTAACAGGGCGACGCTGCATGGTGACACCCACTGTATACACACACTCTCTCACACACATACACGCACACACCTAAGTTTCCCAAGCGAACTCTCACACTCTCACCCTTTCTCACTCGATGTCTCTCTCACACTGGCATACCTCCACCACACCCGACCACTAGTGAATTCCCCCCTCCCCCCCCCCCCCCACACACTCCACCACCACCACCACCACACTACCACTACCACCCTAACCAAACCCTCACCGCAGCATCTACCACTACTACCACCACTACCACCCTAACCAAAACTCCACAGCATCGTCTACCACTACTACAACCACCACCACCACCCTACTACTACTACTACTAATTTTGAACAGAGTTGAATCAAATGCTTAACAAATCTCATCAACTTTTCCCTCTCAGTGATTCGGTACAGCCTATCTCTCTTCGCCGCAATGTTGCATCACCCACTCTCTTCTATCACTAATAAATACACAGGACATTACTCTTCGAAACTCTCTCAGTTAGTGTATGCTTCCTCTTAAGGGGATTGTATACTTTTGGTACACATTAGAGCACCTTGATCCTCCAAAGTATGCCAGGAAACAGGACCAGATTAACAAAAATATTTGTGGCCTGTTGGTTGGAATTGTTTGCTCCAGATTTATCAACACTGTACTACTTCTAAGAGAGTTACTGCTCTAAATAAATCAGAAGGCAACAAACACAGGCTTTAATATAGGTGGTAGTACAGTGTTGGTAAATTTAGAACAACTATAAATTTCTCCTAACCCTACAAAGCAACATGCAACCATGATTTTTGTTCACTTGGTCCTGTTTCCTGGCATACTTTGGAGGAATCAAGGAGCTCTAACGTACCAGAAATGTAGTACCCGCTTAATTAACTTATATTAGAGGTCTTCACTGTGGAAAAAGAACCCTTAGTGTGCTTCAGTGCCCCAACACACCACTACCACAACCATTACCTTCCACAACCACTACTACCACCACTAGTAGTACCACCCCTATAACTACTACCACACCACCACTACCACCATCACTACTCCACCACAACAACCACCACTAAAACTATCACTACACCACAACCACAACCACTACAACCACCAGCACTATCCCACCACTACCATCACCCCCACAACCCCAAAACATTCCTCTCGCTGAATTCAATGGAGAGAGAGAGAGAGAGAGAGAGAGAGAGAGAGAGAGAGAGAGAGAGAGAGAGAGAGAGAGAGAGAGAGAGAGAAGTGGGGGGGGGGAGATAATGTCCCTCTCTTAGTCGATAACCACTACTATAGTTAAAGGGAGAACTTCTTTTTTGTGGGGTAAATTGGAGGGCTACCGATTCCTCCATACTATGCCAGGAAATAACATATCCCCCAACTGGTACCGTTGAAGTTGTCTGTTTCCTTGGCTTAATTTGGAGGAATCAAGAGCCTTCCAATGTACTACAGTACACTGGCACTACACAATCCCTAGCCCACCTGAGTCGAAGCCCGAGATCTGAAGCAGGTGGTTTCTGGACCACAGCCCACCCAAACCATCATGAGGCCACACACATACAAAAACCATCACGAGGACACACACACACACACACACACATTTCGAACTAATGGAGGCTTTGGGTGGGCTGTCATCCAGAATCTGCCTGCTACAGATCACAGGTTTCGACTCAGGTGGGCTAGGGATTGTGGATCGTGAGTGTACCAAAAAGAGAAGGTAAGATAGTGAGTGGGTGGAAGGAAGGAATGTGTGTGTGTGTGTGTGTGTGTGTGTGTAGCAAGGAGTGGTGCGAAGGGTGGAGGGACGGTGTGTGTTTGTGTAGCAATGAGTGGTTGGACTGTGTGTGTGTGTCTGTGTGTAACAATGAGTGGTGTGTGTGTGTGTGTGTATAGCAATGGGTGGTGAGTGGGTGGAGGGATGGTGTGTGTGTGTGTAGCAAGGAGTGGTGTGTGTACATACACCAGGGTCCATATTCTATGGACCCTGGTGTACACTGTGTTGCCATGAGTGTTGTCAGAACGATTTAAGAGGGTAGTAAATTTTGGTAAACCTAGAGCAATTGATTCCTCCAAACGATTCCAGGTAACAGTCCACCATTATCATTGTTAATTTGGTCCTGTTTCCTTGCATATTTTGGAGGAATCAAGGCGTTCTTATTTACCAAAAGTGTACTATCCCCTTTAACTCTTTCCTTTCCCTCAGATTGATTAATGGTGTTGAAAATATCAATGTTAATTTAAGGGGAGATTCTTTTGTTGGTAAAGTATTAGAGGTCTTTGATTCCTCCAAACTATGTCAGGAAACAACAGATCCCTTATTAGTACCACTGAGGCGTCTGTTTCTTGGCATAGTATGGAGAACCTTTCAATTCACCAACAAGAGAATTTCCTCTTAAGAATAATGTGGTATTTATTCCGCTTATACGAGAATATTGGAGAACATTACTTGTATCCTGCACTCCATTTTGTTTTTAATCGCGTCGAAAATTAGGACATGAGGGTGAGGAAACAAGGAGAAATGTTTACTGCGAAGGACGGAGACTAAAAACGTTTTATGAACATCAACAATCCTAAAACATACTGCCAGAACTATTCTATGGTGCATAAAAGTTGATTCTCTCACCCAACCACAGTATAACTAAATCACCTACGGTTCAAACGACTAAAACAACAGAAGGTAGAGTAAAGAGTAGCCTAGATGGTGAATTGAGATTTGTCGTTCGAATCACAGAGAGAGAGAGAGAGAGAGAGAGAGAGAGAGTGTGTGTGTGTGTGTGTGTGTGTACCAAATAGTAGACTACATTTCATCTTTACTGTTTTCCAAGAGAAGTTAATTAGACTAGGCCTATAGTTCGGGATGAAGATATTAATGTTAACCTCTAATGAATGTGCCGAAAGTGTAATTATTATATCTCTATAACGTTATAATATACTACTTCAATAACATAAATATTCATTATTATTATTATTATTACTATTATTATTATTAACTTTCCCTCGAAAACTGCCAGGATTATTATTATTATTATTATTATTATTATTATTTAAACGTTCCCTCGAAAGCTTGCCCTAAATAACACTCAGCCTTGAGACCAAAAGCAACTCTTACCTCTAATGAAAATAATCCCACCCAATATTTATTTAGCTCTTGCCTTCCTGCTACGTTTTCCATTCCTGCTGCATATAAACATTTCTAATTTTAGGTTTAGGGGGTTTAATATTGTGACGGGGGCGGGATCATAGAAAACCCAACTAAACCCATGAGAGAAAGTGGATTGTATGTATGGGTACACTGCGAGAAACATTGTCAATATATATCTTGCTCACTATACACTCGGCGGCAAAAGTCTTGTCGCCTCACTCAGCACTCATAGAATAAACATATTAACCTTACAGAAATACGATATCCAGGGGGAAAATTAATATACTTCTCTGTTTTTTCAGTTTACGAGCCCTTAATGCTTATATTTCCATACATACTTACTTCATGACTTGGCAGATGTTGCGACTGTACGGTTGGCCACAGGAATTCTCTTGCTCAAAAATAATACACAGGCGATATGGAAAGAGAGGTCATCATTCTGGAAGTACTGCAATGAATTATCTACCAAGTGATTCTGTGATTAGCAAAACAACAAACTTGATAATAATGTTGTATTGCAGTTACATACGTAGTCATACATTAGGCCTACAGAATAACAAACTTAATAATAATGTTGTATTGCAGTTACATACGTAGTCTTACATTACAAAACAACAAACCTGAAAATAATGTTGTATTGTAGTTACGTATAGTCTTATATACAACAAACTTAATAATAATTGTGTATTACAGTTACGTAGTCTTACATACAAAACAACAAACTTAATAATAATGTTGTATAGCAGTTACGTAGTCTTACATACAAAACAACTAACCTAATAATAATGTTGTATTACAGTTACGTAGTCTTACATTTCCTATATATTGTAGGATATGTAGGATATGTTATAGAATTACCTAAAGAAAATAACAGCGTCTTGTAGCCAATAGTACAATACTATTTTATTATTATTAATATTCTCTTTCATAATATTACTGCAATTATTGTTTTCCTATATACACTCTTATTAATTTCCCACCATATATGTATCTGATAACTTTATGGCTGGACTTTATTAGCGGCAATCAACGTTCCCCAGAGTGTTGGTTTGGGCTTATACTAAAGGTGAAAATAAAAATATTCCTTCCTTCCAAATAGATGACAGTTCTCTCTCTCGTTTACATTTAACAATATATATACCAAAATTAATACCAACTAAAATTGAAAATGAAAATGTTAATAATAATAATAGTAATAATAATAATAATAATAATAATAATAATAATAATAATAATAATAATAATAATAATAATAATAATAATAATAATAATAAAAATAATAATAATAATAATAATAATAATAATAATAATAAAAATAATAATAATAATAATAGAATTAATAATAATAATAATAATAATAATAATAATAATAATAATAATAATAATAACAATAATAATTATAATAATAATAAGAAGAAGAAGCAGAAAAAGAAGAAAATCTAAAATTCTGACCAGCCAAGTGAGAAAATAAATAAATAAATAATTAAATTGATTGAGGGATACTCGTCCTGTCGTCACCACCCATGTAGCTGAGAAGGGCGGGACGAAGCGGGGCAGGGCGGGGCGGGGTGGGGTGAAGAGGGGCGGGGCGGGGCAGGGTGAAGAGGGGCGGGGCGGGGCAGGGTGAAGAGGGGCGGGGCGGGGCAGGGTGAAGAGGGGCGGGGCGGGGCAGAGTGAAGAGGGGCGGGGCGGGGCAGGATGAAGAGGGGCGCTTGCACTTCTCCTCCTCCTACCCGGGGAATCCCACTACAGCATGACTACGACACACACACACACACACACAAACACACAAATAACAAACGACACAGATACACACACACACACACAAAACCAATGACACACACACACACGTAACCAACGACACAACTTTGCAATCAACAACACACACACACACCTATTCACACAGACACACTCACCTACACACACAAACACATACACACACACAGTCATCTATTGTCATTCGTATATTTTTTTACGAATTTGACCATCACTATTAACACCCCTGCTCCCCCCCCCCCACACACACACATACCGGCCGTCCATGCCCTTGAGGTGTCGTATAACCTTGTCGTAGTGGGATTCCCCGGGGCAGGTGTGTATGTGTGTGTGTTTGTGTATAAGTGGGTGGGTGGGTAGGTGTGTGTGTTGGTGTATAAGTGGGTGGATGTGTCTGTGGGTATGTGTGTGCGTGTGTGTGTGTGTGTGTGTATAAGTGGGTGGGTTGGTCTGTGTGTGTGTGTGTTTGTGTATAAGTGGGTGGGTTGGTCTGTGTGTGTGTGTGTGTTTGTGTATAAGTGGGTGTGTGGGTGGGTGTGTGTGTATAAGTGGATGGGTGGGTCTGTGGGTGTGGGTGTGTTGATGGGGGAGGGCAGTATGCGTGTGTGTATGTAGAGGGGGAAGGGATGTGTGTGTGTGTGTGTGTGTGTGTAGGTGGGGGTATGTATGTATGTATGTGTATTTTTAGTGATGAGGCATGAAATTCTTATCCAACAAAATGTGATGAAAACAGACGAACTTCATTTACGAAAAAAATAATAAACACGAAATTCTTATATATCAGCAGAGACGCGACATGTAGTTTTATATAACATTCGTCCATGGAATTTATATTTGTACGACAGAAACACGAAATAGATATAAGAGGGAAACTCACAAAATTCACACACGATGGGAACGGACGAATATCGAAACTGAAAACTGGTGTAAACTGGTATAATCGGAGAAAACGAAACTGGTATTAACTGGAAAAACGAAACTTGTATAAACTGGTATACATTAAAAGGGTGTAGGCTAGTATAGAGTGTTGGTAAATCTGGAGCAAATGATTCCTGCAAACAATTCCAACCATCTGAGTGAATTTTATGAAAGAGATTAAAGGGCCCTGTGATATAGTCAGAAAATTGGAGGTAAACGTGTCCTTCAAATATTGCCACGAAACACCACCTATAGGGAAGGAATTTGTTTCATGGCATAGTCAGGAGGAATCAGAAGCCTCCAAATTCCATACACCATCACAGGATCCTTAACACAGAAATTATAGTTGATAAATATTTTTCGAGGTCGTGTTATTCGAAGGTGTTGCAGGGGATACATACATGGATACATACATACATACATACATACATACATACATATATCATTATACACACAGGCACATACATACATACATAGTGTACAGTTGGCCTCAGTAATTCGTACACAGAGAACTTATTAAAAGGGGTGTTTTTATTTTACACATACTGTAGGGATTAATCTGCTGACTGATTCAAGTATTAACCAAATAAAATTACTAGAAATGTTTGGTGTTAGGAAATTAATGTACTAAATTTCATAGCTATTACGAACCCTTGATGTGACAGTGATGTATATGAATCCCTGAGTCCGACTGTAGCCTACATACCGGTACATAGTAACACACATACATGTATATTA
Organism: Petrolisthes cinctipes; assembly: GCA_033782935.1. Taxonomy (NCBI): domain Eukaryota; kingdom Metazoa; phylum Arthropoda; class Malacostraca; order Decapoda; family Porcellanidae; genus Petrolisthes; species Petrolisthes cinctipes. The sequence goes on along the minus strand of JAWQEG010002219.1, from coordinate 73,390 downwards.
TTACACATACATATACATACATAGACACACGCATACATATATATTTTTTTAGGGTGTCTGTGAACTTATACGACCAAAATTTGGGAATAAAATCCAACTTAAAAACCAAATCAGCAATGTTCTATAAGAATATGCGAATGAAATGAGCCACTTATGGGGGTAATACAGTGTTGGTAAATCTGGATTCATACTATTCCAAGTAACAGGACACCATTATTATTGTCAATCAAGTCCTGTTTCCTGCATGACATATTTTGGAGGCATCGAGGAGCTCCCATTTACCAAAAGTGTATTACCCGCTAAGAGTTTACAGGACGGGAACTGAAGAGAGTGAATGCAGTCCTCGCCGCCCTGGCCAGGCTACGGTACCAGTCCAAACACAGGCGCTTCAAACATCTCACTTCATCAACAAGAAAACCTTCCCTCAAGTAGTGGGCAGTGGCCACATCAACCAGTTTCCATGCTGTAAAATATCTCGCTCTAAGCCTCTAACCACATCTCACTCCCAGACGGTCCCAGTATGGCCTTTAGCCATATGGGATGCGGAAGAAAGAAACAAGAATAAGCCACAATTGTTGGGGTAGGAGACAGCTTTTTCAGCATTCGGAAACTGCTGTAAGAATGGCCCTAACTTAAACGTGTCTTATCGTTTAAAACAACATGCAGTGGAAAGCTTCGGTAGTTGGAAATAATGGAAACCTGTCGGTAATTAAGTACCTCTACGTAGAAATGTTTCGCTACGGAGGTTAAGTAAAGAATTCAACAGACAACTAAATCCAAATAACCATCTCAGTGAAGTCCCCATGTAGGTATACCAAACACAAATTATACGTCCCAGTGTAAACAAATAACAAGAACAAACCAAGGTAAATACACACACACAGTCCTTCCTTCCCAGGGGTAGGGTTACTTGTTTTTTATTACACTGGAGTTTACATAGCCCTCCAAACAAAAATAATAGAAAACAGATCTCCTACTTATATAAATTACTCGAGCTCCAACAAGTATGAGACAGGAAGGATATGCGTTGTTAGTTGTTCATTGATATGTGCATCGAATAGCTTGATGGAATAGTATTTAAATGAGCTCCAGCATTTATGAGACAGAATAAGCGTTGTACAGTACTATGTAATGATATGAAACAGATTCCCTACTTCTAATAAAACAAGCTCCAGTGAGTATGAGACAGGATAAGCGTTGTGCAGTACGTAATTGATTCACAAAAAAAGTTGTAAAGTACGTAATTGGTTCAAATAATCGTTGTACAGTACGAAAGTCGTTTAGATATGTCAAAAAGATTCTAAACTTCAACAAGATATTAATAATTATAACACCTGGCGACTCCAACCATAGTACAAGGGGGTGTAGCTCAGTGGTAGAGCATTCGACTGCAGATCGAGAGGTCCCCGGTTCAAACCCGGGCGCCCCCTAATTGTTTTTATTTTTGTAGAAGTCTATACGTTATCAGATGGGGGTGTAGCTCAGTGGTAGAGCATTCGACTGCAGATCGAGAGGTCCCCGGTTCAAACCCGGGCGCCCCCTAATTGTTTTTATTTTTGTAGAAGTCTATACGTTATCAGATGGGTGTAACAAACAAGAATTTAAAAAATAATAAACAATAAAAAGTCTCCGTGCATGGGATACAAAAATTCTACTTCAAGTGACACGCTAATGTATCGCAGCGCAAAAATAAACTACATATGATACAGAGAGTAGCAAGGTATGTATGTGCTTTATACATTATGATTACTTTAATGAATGGTATACGAGTTATACACAAATTTTCTGCGCTCTTACTTACAACATGATAAATTCTGCCACAGCATCACACGGGCAGGCATTCTGAACCAAGGCAAAGATAGGCTACGTCAGATAACTACACCCACACACTGCCACACAGGCGGCCGTGACGTCACGCTGTTAGGGGAACACACACACACACACACACGAGGAAGAAAAAAGAGAAAGAAAATGAATTGTACCGTATCCTAATGTAAATTATTATTCGGCTTTAGGCCATACCCGTCGCATCCCCCTTCACACCAGGGTTGGAGTGTACGTAATTGAGTTAGAATAATTGATTACAAAAGTTTTAATATTTGTAATTGCAATACTATTTGACATTATAATTGGTTGTTGCTCACGTAATACTGATAAGTAATTGACTTTGAATGATGTACGGTATTTACTCCAAGCTTGCACCCCAAACCTATTTCATGCTATTACAGCTCCTGTACGTGTAAGTGTTTGTTAATTGCAGAATAGTACCACATTTTGTGAATTATATTGTTAGTATAATATTGGTCTTGCATTACGTTTACAGGAAAAGGTTGGCTGATGCAAAAATAAAAGAATAAAATAATATTACTTTATCATCAATACCTCATTTCCCTTTTTCCAAAAGGTGGGGAGGCTCTGGCCTCATTGAAGGACCCTCCACGTTTTCTGAAACTTCAGTGGGGTTGTTAGAGAGTGGTGTCCCCTCTCACTCCCCACTGTATCGTAGGGGATCTTCACAAGAATGGTGGGCGATAGGGACGACACTTCTCAACGCCAACTTATTAAAATAAAAGAAATACATTTTGAAATTCCGCTAGGGGAAAAACCACGAAGGAAAACAAAAAAAATGAGAATTATTCTCAACCAAAGTCTAACAGACAGACAGATTGGCAGATGAAATATGAAGTATTTCTTCGTGTTATCGGCCGCTGCGGGGATAGACGTGTAGTACAAAAAGTTGACAACACGTTACTGTGACCCTAGGCTAAAGTAAAGTAAACAAACTACTAGTGGTCTCACAGGTCTGTGCTATGAGTTTATTTCCTAACGGTCACTGTCAGGAAGAGGTTACCAGACGTCATAGGGGGAGGAATCTTGGTCACGTTTTATTTTATTTCATGTGTGTGTATGTGTTCCTTTCCCTTACCCTTCTTGTGTGTGTGTTCCTTTCCCTTCCTTCTCTTTTGTGTGTGTGTTCCCTTCCCTTCCTTGTGAGTGTGTGTGTGTGTGTGTTTCCCTTCCCTTCCCTTCCCTCCCTTCTGTGTGTATGTGTGTTCCCTCTCATCCCATCCCTCCAACCTGTGTAAATTCGGGCACAGTTCCATGCACGTGATGCAATAATTTACATGTTTATTATATATTATCCCTTATCTTATTCTATAGTGTAGCGAATGATGTCAGAATATTTATCAAACTCATTCTAGTATCCCTCCATACCTATACCTGCCTTATGTTACCTTGAATCAACCTTGAGGTGCCTAGTATATAGTATAGAGAGGGTGGGGCTTCAGGGAGCGGTCTGTCTATCTATGGTCAGGAAAAGAAGAAGAAAAAAAAAAAACACACACACACGACTCCACGCCAGCACACATGAAATACAGGGTGTCCAAAAGTTTTAATTTAACTGATTGTCAACCTTTATTACACACACACATACACACACACACACACACACACACACACAGACACACACACACACACACACTTTATATACAGAGTGTCCATAGTCTTAATTTAACTGCTTTTCACCAGCACACATGATTATACAGGGTGTCCATAATGTGATTACAGTGCACGTCATCTCTAAGAAAACAAACATAATTAATTAGGTAAGGGGTTAACACAATGCCAAAGTTGAATGTTCGTTTCTACCATTGTTTTAAAGTTATGAATTATTGAATTAATGGGGAAATACACTTTTGATACATTAGAGCGCCTTGATTCCTCCAAAGTATTACCAGAAAACCACAGGACCAGATTAACAAAAAAAAAAATGTTGGCTTGTTGCTTGGAATAGTTTGGAGGAATCAGCAGATGGTCCGGATTTACCAACATCATATTACTCTCCTACCTCCCTTTATAGTTTCTACCTTCATGGCCATACCCCATTCATCAGTTAAAGACATTATTTATGGATAGCCTGTAAAGTACTGTATGTATGTAAATCAGTGGATGCACCCTATACCCTGCCTGGCAACTGTTGTGTGTAAAAACTGGATGGACAACACCTACAAAAACAACAACAACAACAACAACAACAACATCTACACCAACAGCAATAACGTCAACTGTATAACAATGAGACAAAAAAAAATAATAACACCTACACAAATAATAATAATAATAATAATAATAATAATAATACTAATACTATCAACATAAACACCACCACTTACATCAATAGGTATATATATCTCTTGGCCTTGGGTGGGACCACGTAATGATAATCACACAGTAAGATGGCTACGTAGACACTAGACAATACAGTATAATTTTATGTAGTTATCGTACCGGTCATAGTTATGTAGTTATTGTACTGGTCATAGTTATGTAGTTATCGTACCGGTTATCGTCTTGTAGTTATCGTACCGGTCATCATCATGTAGTTATCGTACTGGTCATAGTTATGTAGTTATCGTACCGGTTATCGTCTTGTAGTTATCGTACCGGTCATCATCATGTAGTTATCGTACCGGTCATCATCATGTAGTTATCGTACCGGTCATAGTTATGTAGTTATCATAGGGGGTTACGACCACCTCCTTAATATCCCTAATTGTCGTAACAGCCGACTAAAAGGGCCTATCACCTAGTCACTTCTCTAATTGTCCCTTTTTTTTTTATTTGTTGCCTTTGTGCTTACTTTCCCACCTCTCAATCACCTTCTTGCTCGGGTGCTATATGACCTCGCTGTTGCGACGCCTAATTTCAATTAATCAACCTTAACCAACCTTTCACTCGATAATTCTCCTGTTCCTTTTTATTTTTTCGTTTGCATATATATATGTGTGTTGTGTTTACATATCTTGGAATTTTCACCAGTCCACCATTCTCCTCTGCTTCTATATAGTTCACTCAGTGCCTGCATCTCTGAACGACGTCATGTGAGTTATTTATTCTCATCACATGTCTTTCACAATATCCTTCAATATTGAAAATATGGTTTAATAAATGTTAGAGAATATAGCTACAATATTGTTGAAAAGGTAGAAATATTACAGATAATGTAAAATAGAGCCTATACATCGTTTAGTTTTGACATGCAAGGAATGTTACAAAATATGCTGTAACTATGGGTATACCATTGTACCATTTAATTAAATAGGAATGATATCAATGCATTTTCTCTCCTTACACCACCACCATATTTTATAACAAATGCGAGCATATTTCTAATGACTTGAACCTTAGGTGTCAATTTCCAAATATCCTAACGGGAGGACACTATGTATGTGTTGCCATGGTCATTCACTACACCGTCAATACCGTCCACATACATACATACATGTACTATAGGCCTTCATCATCAACGCAGGAGGTAGCCCCGTCACGTCGCACTAATGTGCTCCATGACGAAATTTGCTAGGGAAATATTACAGAGGAGGGATTCCCCGTGCCCCTCACTCCGTGGCCATTGTACCGTAAACAGTGGACGATGGGATCATGGGGTGGCCACATTCCTACACCTATAACAGAGGACAGGGTTACCCAGACCCCCTCCTCTGAGGCTGACTGCACCGCCACCGATGGGTGACAAAGTCCCCCCTCGCTGACGGTGGGCGCTGGGGTCACCACATCCCCCCGCCTCATTAGTAGGAAAGAAGAACAATAAGTAGGAGAGAAAGAAAGAGCGAGCTATGGGAGGTAGAGGACGCTCAAATCCTCACTTAGATAGACCCACCCATCACCAAGTACACATCCTATGGTATAATAGTACTCAGTAATAACTATTTTAGTACATTTTAGGTGCAATAACTTATATTTTTACTCTAAGATTAGCCGAGACATCAAATAGAAGGACAAAGTAGCGTCTGGCTTGAGGTCGCCCAGGATGGAGACAAGGTACTCAAAAATCAGACTGTCCAGCCAAAAGCCTCACTTCTGGCCACCCTACTTGGACCACAGGAGGAAAGATACGACCCAAATATACTGTAAATCCAAAGTAAACCTACGAAGAATGAGGTGTTGATCAGAGCCTGGCTTAGTTGGGATTGGTAGGTATCCTATATAGCCTTGTACTATACTACATGACATTACATAGACTGTTATGGCATGGCACGTGTCGTAGATAAGAATTACATCATAAGATTATATATTTTTTTATAATACGACCCTTTGGTTCACTGACCGCTAATGAAGAAGTCTCGCTCTCCGCTGAAACCAGTTTTTTTCACTCTCTCTTAATCTCCTTTTTTCTATTTCTTGTTTTTGCTCCTGGAAGATATGCCAACAAAAAATATCATGAAAAAATTGTATCTATCTCAGTTGCCATATAGGTGATGGAGCCCTGGCTAAGAAGATGCTACTCTGGCCGTCCAATATTATAATAATTATTCTGTCCATCTTCTACCAATTCTAAGTAAAAAGTAAGAGCGATAGGAGGATTAAGAAATTCACTGTTGGTCCATACAGACAATTATGTAAGTGGCTTGTGTTGTCAGAGGATTGCTATCTTATACAAAGCTCTGATGACACCTCACTCTCTCCAGTAACTCCCTCCAGTAAGGGGTGGCCACGGAAGAAGAGTCTCCAGTTCTAATAAAATTGTTCCAGCACTCCTTTTTGTTTTCTCCCTCCTCTCTCTTTAATTTGACAGCATTATTATTTATTTATCATATTCAAGGAAACAATCACAGCTTCTGTTCTAAGTCATACAAACACGGTTCTGTACTGACCACAATTATTTTACCACACGACTAGAGATTGACGCTCACATTCAAGGACTTAAGTCATGTCCGCTGCATTTAAAATCCCTTCTGTAACCGAGCAACCAAACTAAACCTAACCGAGCTGAGAGGGTGGCCGGCTGTGGTATTGAGACGGGTGTATACAGTATGGAAATGTGCTTCTGCTGCCACCCTCCGTCGCTAGATGAACGCAGGATTCATACCACAGACAAATACCCCCAATAAATACTTTTGTTTTTCGCGATACATCTATCGCCAGTTCTTGTCACACACACCTCAGTTTTTGCAAGACTTAATCACAAGCACCAGTTTATGAAGGTCAGTTGTCAAATTTACTGCTGTAATACCTCTTTTTACTGTGCACGTTTTTCTTTATTGTTTTTCACCAGCGTCTGAACATAAAGCAGTAGTCACACCACTCACTGTTACCCCTGGGGTGAGCGATTTTGTCTGAGCTTGGCTCCCATTCAGTCAAAATCACCCAGCCCAAGGTATATGCCGGTGGACAATGTGGTAGCCTATATGCTCCGGGAAACGATTGGGCAGCAGAAGGTATTGACAGTCTGTAATATTTCACCTACTTTGGACTACACCTAATAACTAAATCTGGATTAAAGTAAATACATGAATTAATAAATATATAAAACAAAAGCCATCTCTTGACGACCGTGGGTGTCCAGTGGTCAGCACGGTGGGTGATATACTGGTGAATGTTGTCCTCCACATTACACAACACCAAGGTCAACACAACTGAGTCCATGAATGGATTGGTGTGTCTGATGATGCCAGTAGGTTGTAGAATGACATACGATAAAACTACTGAGTAAAAAAGAAGGAGTTATGAAGCATTATTATTGTTGTGTGTATAAAGAGAAAAAATTTAAAAACCTGGGGTGCTTAAATCAATTGTAGGGGGTGTTGGGAAAGGTTGCATAATTATGTGGTGGTAAAATGACACTAGAATATGTTAGCCAAAGGTAGGGGGTGCTGTACTGCCTATAGGTCTGACTAAAGGAGGTGCTGAGGTCATAAAAGATTAAGAAACGCTGGTATAGAGAGACCGTATGGAGGTAAAGAAACTTCCTTCAGCAACTGTACCACTAAAATCATACCAATTCTTATTAATATCATAGATGTATATTGGAAGATGTTAGCAAAGGTGTGGTCTGAGTCATCTCTTCATATTCCATTATTAGTACGTTTTCGCTTTTTCGTCTATGCAGCCAAGAGGAGTAACTTTCATGCCCCAATTTTACTATTTGAGCGACGACCCTGTGTGTGTGTGTGTGTGTGTGTGTGTGTGTGTGTGTGTTGAAGAGGGCGGGGCATGGGTGGTGGGTGTGGAGGGACGAATGAGAGGGTGTGATAGTGTTTTACTCCTCCTTCTGGTTGCCACTCCTTACTCTACTTCTACATAAACACTGATCCATCCCAACCTGTCCCATTCCTACCCAGACAACAACAACTCTCTTGACTTATACTAGATCATGCGGCTACTGGTGAGTCAGTCAATATCCCCCCCCCCTCTCTCTCTCTCTCTCTCTTGCGTCGGGCGCCAAATGACCTTGCTGTTGCGGCGCCTATTGTAAATTACTCAGTTAATCAATATATATATCTCTCTCTTTGGGGTTACACTCGCCTTCATCTAGTTTTAGTCTCAAATGTCCCCCCTTTCATTGTATTTCCTTCGTGCTTACTGTCCCACCTCTCTTATCACTTCCTCTCTCTTCCTCCAGGGTCCTCCAGGCCACGGGCGGTTTTCTTTCATCCTTTAATCAAATGTTTTAAGTTGTTCGGTATTCGTATTCATAAAACCTCTCGGAGTTTGCTACTTGTTGGTATATTTGCATTACTAACCTCGCCAAAGTGTTTCATCGAAGTAGTGTTGCACAATTTTTTCTTCCTCTTGAAGTATATGTGTACAGTCGGCCTCTGGAATTCGTATACACCACTGTATAGGACATCAAGGGTTCGTAACAACTAGAAAATTTAATACATGATTTTCCTAACACCAAACTTTTCTAGTAATGTTATTTGGCTAATACTTGAAGCCGTCAGCAGAACAGTCCCTACATTACTGTATGTATGTGCAGAATAAAAAACCCTGTTAAAAAGGTAGTACAGTGTTGGTAAATCTGGAGCAAATGATTCCTCCAAACTATTTTCAGCAACAGAACACCATTATTTTTGTTCTTCTGGTCCTGTTTCTTGGCATACTTTGGAGGAATCAAGGCACTCCAATATACCAAAAGTGTGTTAGCCCCTTAACCAATGCTCTCTGTTCGAATGCCTTAGGCCGACTGTATTGTAGGAGTCTGAAAATATAATGATCTCGAAGCAGTGCCCCGTTTTAGTCCTTGCCATGAATGAACGCTTACCAATATCAATTATCTTAGCTGAGGAGTGAACTTTTACACTTATAAATACCGGCTAAGCGACGGGTCATTCCTGTTTATCGAAAATAGAACAAAACACAACAGCCATCGAGTGAAATGAAAAATGTGAAGTGATAGTATGTGTGTGTGTGTGTGTGATTGGCAGGGATTATGGAGTTCGTAGCCATTATTATTATTATTATTATTATTATTGTTATTATTATTACTCGGTTTTATTCATTCAAGGACTTTTGCTCTTCATATTATCGCCACAATCAAGAGATTCATTTACGTTGTTATGGGCAAATTGAAAGGATACTAATTTCTCGAGACACTGCCAGGAAACAGATGAGGTCAGTGTTACAAACTGGGGTTTCTGTTTCCTGGCACTTTTTGGAGAAATCAGGAGCACTTTCACTTCCTCAACATAAAATGATTAATCCCCTTCAAAGTGCTATCGCCTCATCTGCCGAGTCATGAACCACATAATTATATTGGCAGGGAAGAAGCTTAATGACTTCACTCGTGAAAAGCAATAAGAGTGAGAATGAGTGATGGTCTAAAAGCAATAAAGGTGAGAATGAATGATGGTTTAAATGCAGAAAGAATGAGAGTGAGTGATGGTCTAAAAGTATGTCCAATTTTGTTTCAGAAACCCAAACACATTGTACATATGAAGTAAAATAAGTGACAGTAAAGGTGGAAAGATGTAATGTAGAGATGGCCAGTTGGTTGTGTCTAAGAAAAACTGAGAGTCTATAAAGGGGGAAGACTGTGCTAAGCCAGAAAAATCTTGTATCTGTATCACAAAAGAGAAGGAAATAAACACAGAGGCGAGACAACAAGCACGAAGGAAATAGAAGGACAATCTGGAGAGTTGGAAAAAGTAAGGGGACAGCTTGGGTCCGAAGGGGCATCAAAACCCTTAAAGTTTTGTCTAGATCTTTGCTACAAGTAATACCTTCTTATGGGAAGAAAAACTGAGAGTGTCGGTTAAGTGGGTAGTGCATGCAATGTTAGTTAATCTGGAGCAACTGATTACTCCAAATTCTTCCAAGCAACAGGCAACCATTATTTTTAGTTCATCTGGTTCTGTTTCCTGGCAAACTTTGGAGGAATCAAGGCACTCCAATGTACCAAAAGTACAGTATCTCCTTAACACTTAGTTTTTAGTTACTACTTCTTAACATCAACAAAGGGATTCTTGCATCAGACAACAAAGAGTAAAGTGTTGAAGGTTGGAGGTTATGTGGCCTCCAAGACCTTGAAAGTCTGGGTTAGTAATGCAGTTCATAATAACAGACTGGAAGACAACAGGTTTGGGGTCAGAAAAAAGAGAGAGTCGCCTCGGTCTCGTAATACGCCTAATAGTGCTTTAGATGACAACAACAACAACAACAACAATGTACAGTCAGCGGAAAAAGTCCTGTCGCCACATCTGCCAAGTATATGTATGTGTGTGGGGGTGAGTGTGTGCGTGCTTGGTTGCAAACTGCATGTAATTTATTGTCTGAATGACCCGATGAATACGTATGATTATGCATTTGTTTATATGTACAGTATGTATGTATGTATGTGTGAACGTATGTACAGTCAGCGGCAAAAGTCCTGTCGCTACATCTGCCAAGTCATGAAGGACTGTACAGTCGGCGGCAAAAGTCCTGTCGCCTCACTTGCTTCACCGAGGCAGGCAATGTTCATAGACTCGAGATTATTAGGTGTAGAAAACATATGTAGTTCTCGAGTCCGTGAACACTGTGCGTCTCGGTGAAGCAGGTGAGGCGACAGGACTTCTGCCGCCGACTGTACAGTATGGAATTATATAATATATAAGGTTCACAGGCTCGTCAACTGAAAAACAAGAGAAGCTAATTTATAAATTTGCCCCTTGCATATTGTAATTCTGTATTAGCCTTTATATAATTCAAGAAGTGTTGAGTCAGGCGACACCACTTTTTCCGCTGACTGTACAGTCGGCGGCAGAAGTCCTGTCGCCTCACCTGCTTCACCGAGACGCACAGTGTTCATGGACTTGAGAAATACGCATGTTTTCTACACCTAATAATCTCGAGTCTATGAACATTGCGTGCCTCGGTGAAGCAAGTGAGGCGACACCACTTTTTCCGCTGACTGTACATGGCAATAACTATTACGATAACTATTGACGATAAATTGGAGTACTATTGAAATCCTCCAAACTATGTCAAGAAAAAGATTCCCTGTAAGTAACATTGAGACGATTGGTTTCCTGGGACAGTTTATATGGAATCAGTAACCCTTCAGTGAACCAAAAATAGCTGGTTGTTCTTTAACGACCAAGACAACGACGACTAAGTAAATTAACGTAAGATTCATGACAACATAACATAACAACTTGAAAACATAACAGTATAAAACATAACACAAAAAAACTAACAAAATAAAATATAACACTACATGAAAACATAAGAACATAAAACTTAACACAGCAACATAACCAATATAATAACATATGAAGTTGTCTGTATGAGGTGAACTGACACATGCAGGTTACTTACTCAATCTCTCCTCCACAGGTGTTATTACTGCTGGTGGTGACGCCGACCTGTGTGTTGGGTCAACACGGGGGAACCCATCAACACAACACATCACCACCAGCCTCCACACCTGCTGCACCCACACCCACCTCTACACCTGTCTCCACACCAGCTCACTCTACACCTGCCATCATACCTGCCTCCACACCAGCTCACTCTACACCTGCCATCATACCTGCCTCCACACCAGCTCACTCTACACCTGCCATCATACCTGCCTCCACACCAGCTCACTCTACACCTGCCTCCACACCAGCTCCTTCTACTACCCCATCCCCTAATGAGAAGCAGAAGAGTCCCCAGACAACCATAAACACAACAACAACAACAGCACCAGAGGACGGCAAAAGAGAAAAGCGTCAGAGGTTCCTTCCCACTGATGCCTTCCCTGGGCCTCATCTCCCATACCCAGGGTCATCATTCTTCCCCGAGGACTGGAGGGGGCGTCCTGAGGGGTTGGGGCCCTGGACAAGGTATGGGGATGATGGTGTGTTGCGGTCCAGTTACTTTAGAGGATACAATGTTCCTGATTATTACCATGGGCTTAATCCAAACAGATTCCAGGGCCCTTATCCACCTAACTTCCAGGGCCCATATCCATCCACCTTCCAGGGACCTTATCCACCTAACTTCCAGGGCCCATATCCATCCACCTTCCAGGGACCATATCCACCCAGTTTCCAGGGACCTTATCCACCCAGTTTCCAGGGACCTTATCCACCCAGTTTCCAGGGACCTTATCCACCCAGTTTCCAGGGACCTCATCCATCCACCTTCCAGAGACATCAACCATCCAGCTTCCAGGGCCCTCAACCATCCCCTCAATCATCCAGTTTCCAGGACCCTCGTCCACACAGTTTCGAAGGCAGTCACAGAAGCAACAATTTGCAGGACAATCACCCCAACAATGAAGAAGGCAAACACTCCAACAATTTCCGAGGTCATTCTCCATCAAACAGACAAGATGACAGATCACCTCAATTCCGTACTGCCCTGCCTCGCCCTAATGTGATGGTGGGAGGTCCTGAGCCAGCCCCTATGATGCCCTGGCCACACCCTCCTCCTCCTCTTCCTCCCTACCCTTACTAATTAATGAGTGTCTAGTAGAGACCACACCTATGTTATGTAAGAATGTGGTGGTGGTAATAAAATGCCATTGTTAATTATTGTTACCTCACACACACACACACACACACATCCTTTGACCTATAATAACTAACAATTAAGACATACATGGAGATACAAACTAATAAGAGAGTTGTCTAAATGGAGATAAATTTGTAATATGAGTTTGAGTGCCGACAAATGTCATGTAATAGAACGAGAGAAAAGTGAAAGAAGACCAGGGTTGGTATTTATTAAACCTCTCAGAATTGGCATGTGTTTGTATATTGGCACGTGTTTGTATGTTGCTCATATTTCGATGCAGTGAATGATTGAAGTATAGGAGTCTGTGTTATGATGTCAAAGCTGTGCCGGGTTCTATAATTATATGGAGTCTTTGCATTGAATGAATAAATGCTTAAGAATACATATATTTTTTTTTGCTTAGGAGTGACCTTAACTTTTAAAAATACGCAATAAATACTGAAAGGGAATACAAACTGGAGGAAACAAACTGAAAAAGTTAAGAAGATCAATTGTTTTTTGAGTTGTTCTAAACTCCAATTATTTTTCCTCCGAAGATCACTTAATTCGTTGATTCTCGAAAATCATCTAATTTGCTCATTCTCGAAAATCACTTACGGTATTTCGTTGATTCTCGAAAATCACTTAATTCGTTGATTCTCGAAAATAGAAAGTATGGATTAATGGTACCAATTATCGAAGGGGGAGATTACATTCAAAGATAATTCATAAAGCATTATCAAGACCTGCACTCAATCATATAAAAGTTTTGATTAAGTTAACACACTCACGAATCTAGCTTTAAGGGAGGTCATTCATTTTCAGTGAGATCGAAGACAACTGTTTCCTCCCAAACTATATTACAAAACAGACTCTTATACCGAAGTGATTTGTTTCCTGGCATAGTTTGGAGGAATCAGGAGCACCCAGACAGACACAGTACCATGCAGTGTTCACCAGCAACCTTCACTCACTCATTCATTCACATTCTCCCTCTTCCTCAAGCATCTCTCTCTCTCTCTCTCTCTCTCTCTCTCTCTCTCTCTCTCTCTCTCTCTCTCTCTCTCTCTCTCTTTGAAAATATTGTGTACCGGGCAATGGACATTCTTCCTCTGGTGTGTGTGTGTGTGTGTGTGTGTGTGTGTGTGTGTGTGTACCGTACTGAGATCACACACAGCATACTCTATAGAACTAATTTCACTCTAAATGAAATTATGTATCTTTGGTGTAAGTTATTGCTATACGTCGCGATACACCCTACACTGTATACGTACAGTTGCGGACACATGAAACAGACACACCTAAAACGGGACCCTTCATTGGCCATATATGGTATAGAAGATGAGACGTTGTGTGTGTGTGTGTGTGTGTGTGTGTGTGTGTGTGTGTGTGTGGAGGCGACACGTCCTATTCTATGCTTTATAAGGTGCCCAGTTTCAAGTGTGTCTATTTCATGTGTCCACAACTGTCCTAATAAGAACAATAGAAGCGTGTGTTGTCGTTTATGTAATAATACCGTCTGCGTACATGTGTGTGTGGACGGTAAACAAAAAACTGATACACAACCATTCTCTTATCAGGAATCACTATTATACACATATAAATATTTTTTTTTTTACTACTTCCCCGTGACGACTTTAACAACAACGAGGTCGTCCCTGGAGTTAGTCCCCGTGACGACTTTAATTAACAACAACGAGGTCGTCCCTGGAATTTCATGCCTGATTGGCTGTCGTCCCTGAAATCTCGTCCCTGGAGTTAATCTCGTCCCTGATTGGTTGTCGTCCCTAGAGTCAGTCTCGTCCCTGATGGGTTGTCGTCCCTGAAATCTCGTCCCTTATTGGTTGAAGCCCCTGAAATCTCGTCCCTGATTGGTTGTCGTCCCAGAGAACTATAACTGGCAGGTATCGCAGTATTACCAGACAAGGACAACAACAATTGACACAACTACAATACCTTCATTAGTCTATTTTTTTGTCCTGTCACAGATACAATTTTTTTTTTTTTTTTGGGGGGGGGAGGGGGCGTCATTGTTATTAAAGACCCCCGTGATGTATAGTAAGAAAAATTGGATGTTTGAGAGTCCTTCAAACATTGCCACGAAACTCCACCTACATAAAGGACCCTATATAATTATGATCGTGTATGAAAATTGGAGGCTTCTGATTCCTTATAACTATGCCATGAAACGAGCTCCTTCTATATAAGTAGTGTTTCGTGGCAATATTTGAAGGACTCATTTTACCTCCAATTTTCTGACTACAACACAGGGTCTCTTAATTAAAGGAGCTTGTTTCGTGGCATAGTCAGGAGGAATCAGAAGCCACCTCAGGTCTCATACACGATCACAGGGTCCCTTAACCTTGTAGAGTGTGACGTTCATATCCTTAAAGATTTTGTTATCAGATCATTTTATAAATATTGAAGACAGAGAAATGGAGAGACAGTGTGATATAGACAGAAAGAAATAGAGATAAAGAGACAGAGAGAGATAGAGATAGACAGACAGAGTTAAATAGACAGAAACAGGGATAAGAACAGAGACAGATATACAGAGAGATAGAGAGACAGATAAAAAGATAAACAGAGAGATAGAGAGATAGATAGATAATAATAATAACAATAATAATGATAATAATAAGTTATTATTATTATTATTATTATTATTATTATTATTATCATTATTATTATTACTATTACTATTATTATCATTATTATTATTATTATTATTATTATTATCATTATTATTATTTATGAATAAATTTATATAGTTTTAACCTTGAGACATCTTGGTGACTCCCCACAACGAGAATAATAAATAAATAGTTTAGTGGTAGGCCAGGGACAAAAAAAAAAAAAACAAAAAAAAACATGTAGAGTCACGAGTGCTAATAAATAAGTGAGTGTCTCCATGTGGTGCCTCCAACACTACAATGATAAGCTGCAGTCTGGTTCATTTGGTTGGTGAGAGTCATTCAAAACTTTGTTGCTACTTTGTGTTTCTTCGTTAAATTGGGTATTATTGTATATATATATATATATATATATATATATATATATATATATATATATATATATATATATATATATATATATATATATATATCACAGGTTTCTTATTGTATCCCACAGTGACGATAATTATTCTATATATTGTGATATTAGTGTTCTGGTTTGGTTAGGTTAGTTTAGTTAATATTGAATTAGTTAGATGAGGATAGGATGGGTTCGGTTATGCTTGAATTGGTTTGCTTAGTATAGGTCAGGTTAGGCTAGATTAGTCAGTATTGAAATACTTAAGTTATGTTAGATTAGTTATGAGCCTCAAACACTTTGGAGATGAAGTTAATATTGCAAACATACGAACAAGTGCGAACTCAGAGATGTTTTATGAATCCCGTCCAAAAATAGCCAACACGAGGGACACAAACAGGACAGAGTTGCTGCAGGCGTTAATAGGAGGGAAAAACGTGTGTGTGTGTGTGTGTGTGTGTGTGTGTCCTCAGGTTTACATTAAGTGGCACTGTGACACACACACTATTAGATATGGTTGTCAAATTTTATTTTTGATCAAACATCATACCATCATGGCGAAGAAAACCCACAATGGTAGAGAAAAGATATATTATCATACAATTTCAGCGACAACTAACTCTCCTCCCCATCATACCTATACATCATACGAAGACCAATAACACTATTGTTATTGGTGTTGCATCATACATTACCATCACCACACACGTGACAGTGACTGTATGACTGGATTTATCATACTTGAGTTGTGTCTGGTAGCGTTACGTCCACACTGAGTGATATAACATTATTACACTGACTGTTATTGTCCAACAAAGCTTGTTTGATCATACATCGCCACACATTGTCAATTATGTTTGACGATCGTCATGTCGGGCGAGAAAATATCAAAATTGTTTAATTTCCGTCAAACATTGCTTATCAAACTTTCAGACTTTTCCACACACACTCAAAATATATGATCAAACAAGGACTATGTGCCGCGACAGTACCTAGATATACAGTATAGTTCATTTTAAGGTATTCATATTACTTGCACCCTTCTCACTCTGACACTCTTGGCAACGATCACTGTTACAGACGTCCTGGCCACACATCCGTGTGCTGTAACAGAATGTACAGTATGTATTGTAAGGAAGGGTGCATATATTTTTTATTTTTTTATATAGCCTGTGGTAGCTGTGCCTGGATGCAAGAATAAACTCCATATATGATTCTGGCTCTGTCATTCCTACATCATCCATCACTGTCATGAACTGCGTGGTAGTACTCATCAGGTACCGGCTCGCTGGAGGGGCTCTCTCATCCTCATCTTTTTTTTTTTTTTTTTTTTTTTTTTTCCTTCGTTGTTCGTCTTCTGGTCAGATTGGATCAGCTTGATTTCGAGGATGGCCACTAAACCAATGGAAACGGGGTTGAAGTACGGAGGAAGCCTTACATTAGCCAGAGGACGAAGAAAGGCAGGAAGGTCATCTGTTGGCCAGTGAGTGAGATTCCTAGGAGCCTTCACAACACAACAGGTTCAGGATGCATACATCACAACACCACACCCACCCATCCCAATCCTACTCCACTCACCCTTCTCTTACCTCCACTAATCCTTCCTCATCCACCAATTCCCTACTCCACCCCTTCCTTTCTCCTCCACCAATTCCCTACTCCACCCCTTTCTTTCTCCTCCACCAATCTGTATTCCATGGCAACCCTTCCTTTCTCATTCACAAATTCCCTACTCCACCCCTTCCTTTCTCCTCCACCAATTCCCTATTCCACCCCTTCCTTTCTCCTCCACCAATCTTATTCCACATCCTTCACACTAACTTGCTGGTATATATGTTTGCATTACTGCCTCGCCAAAGTGTGTCATGCAGGCTCATTTCAAAGCAGTGGACGTTTTTCCTCCTCTTGAAGTACGAGTTTACATGTTTGTTTGTTTTTATAGTAGGATATATATGATTTCTAAGTAATACCAGAATCTTTAATACAGTACAGTCCTTGTCATCAATGAACGGTTAAGAACAAAATTTTAGCTTAGGTGTGTATTTTAGTTTTATAGATAAGGGCCGACATAACAACAGGTGGTCAGGCTTCGTAATGTAGTGTTGTAATGTCACGCCCACTAGACTAGAGGGGAGGGAGGGGTGCACTAGTGGTGATGCTGAGTGGTCACATGCGCAAAACACTTTATTTTTATATTTTTTTTGGTCAGCTAGTGTCCCGCCCGACCTGTTGTTATCTTATCTGGACTTTGACACCCATTACGTGTATGAGGAGTATCAATGTATGTATGTATGTATGTATGTATGTATATTACGTGTATGAGGAGCATCAATGTATGTATGTGTATTACGTGTATGAGGAGCATCAATGTATGTATGTATGTATGTATGTGTATTACGTGTATGAGGAGCATCAATGTATGTATGTATGTATGTATGTGTATGAGGAGCATCAATGTATGTATGCGTGTGTGTATGTGTGTGTGTGTGTTATGAATCCATGTTGGCGTGTTTTTGCGGGCATGGATGGGTGGGTGGGAGAGGAAAAGATAATGGCGATAGATTCTTGTTCAAGGGAGGGGAAAAAAACAGACCGATCGGGGAATAAGATAGAGAATGGAGAGGAGGAGAAAAATGTGACTGGAAGAAGGAAGAAGTAGAAGAGGAAGGAGGGGGGAAATTTGAGTAGAAGAGGAAAGAAGGGATGGAGGAGAAATGGATAGAGAGTAGGGATAAGTCTAGGAGGAGAATGGAAAGGGATGGTGTTGTGATTGGTGGAAGAGAATGCATGGAAAGAGTTGGAGAAGGGATTGTTGGAATATGAAGGAAGGGATGGAGTAGGAAATTGTAGAGAAGGAAGGACGGAAGGAGGATATAGGATTAGTAAAGTGGCAAGGAAGGGGTGGAGTAAGGATTAAGAGGTGGAGTAGGGAATTGGTGGAGAAGGAAAGAAGGGGGTGGAATAGAGATTAGTGGAGAGGAAAGGAAAGGAGAAGAGATTGGTGGAGAGAAATGAAGGGGTGGAGGAGCAAGGAATGGATGGAGGAGGAAGGATTAGAGAAGGGAGCATAAACAAAAATAATAACCTATAAATAAAAATAAAAAAATTATAAAAAAATCAGCAAAAATGAAAATTTATCCAATGTATATGCATAATTCCTTCGAAACTTCCTTGACTAATAATAATAATAATAATAATAATAAAATTCACTTACACCATTCATCGCTATGTTATATCATCCTATAATAACTCACTATGCCTTAATTCCCTGCTAACTTTTTTGTCGTTCCTCTGTATCAATGATTCATCACAAACAAACAAAGGAATGAAGGATCAAATACAGCCTATACGACCAAAATAACAAAAAACGAAGGAAGGAATGAGGGAAGGGAAGGGATTATGTAAGCGACGTGAGTGTGTGTATGTGTGTGTGATAAGTAGATGTGTGTGTGTGTGTGTGTGTGTGTGTGTGTGTGTGTGTGTGTGTGTGTGTGTGTGTGTGTGTGTGTGTGTGCAGAGATTGGGATGGGTCTAGGGTGGTGTGTGTGTGTGTGTGTGTGTGTGTGTGTGTGTGTGTGTGTGTGTGTGTGTGTGTGTATGTGTGTGTGTGTGCAGAGACTGGGATGGGTCTAGGGTGGTATATGTGTGTGTGTGTGTGTGTGTGTGCAGAGAGTGGGATGGGTTTAGGTGTGTGTGTAGGAGTGTGTTGGAGAGAATGGATGAATGGGTGTGTCAGGGTTGGAAGGAAGGGAAGAGATAAGACAAGGACCCCTCCCTCTCCACAACCCCTTCCTCTCTCTCCCTCCCTCCCTCTCCACAACCCCTCCCTCCCTACAACCCATAATTCCCTCTCCTTTCCTCTCTACAACCCCTCCCTCTCTCTCCCTCCATCCCTCTCCATAACCCCTCCCTCTCTCTCCCTCCATCCTTCTCCATAACCCCTTCCTCTCTCTCTCTCCATCCTTCTCCATAACCCCTTCCTCTCTCTCCATCCCTCCCTCTCCATAACCCCTTCCTCTCTCTCTCTCCCTCCCTCCCTATCCACAACCCCTTCCTCTCTCTCCCTCCCTCCCTCTCCACAACCCCTTCCTCCCTACAGCCCTTAATTCCCTCTCCTTCCCTCTCTACAAACTTCCTCTCCATCCATGCCCACCTTATATCATCACAAAATATTATGACAGCAGCGGGGGGAGGGGGGTGCAGAGAGAGGAAGGGGGATATCGAGGTAGGGGGGGGGGGAGAAGACTTGTATTGTTTAGCTATGGTATATTATTTCGACACTCTTCTTAATCGAACCTCAAGGATAATATTTTTAGGGGATAATAATCTGGTTATGTATGGATGACGACGTAGGCTACATACATACATACATACATACATACATACATACATACATACATACATGGTGGTGGTGGTTCACAATTCTTGGATCTTTCTTATAAGTGACTCTGAATGCAGATCGTGGTCGTGTCTGAGGGTTTACAATATCTATATACAGCACCGATCCCATAGCAGCACGATTTGGAATTACTATAACAATAACAACAATTGACCCTTAGCCATCGTGTACAGTACAATTGACCCTTAGTCATAGTGTACAGTACAATTGACCCTTAGTCATAGTGTACAGTACAATTGACCCTTAGTCATAGTGTACAGTACAATTGACCCTTAGTCATAGTGTACAGTACAATTGACCCTTAGTCATAGTGTACAGTACAATTGACCCTTAGTCATAGTGTACAGTACAATTGACCCTTAGCCATCGTGTACAGTACAATTGACCCTTAGTCATAGTGTACAGTACAATTGACCCTTAGTCATAGTGTACAGTACAATTGACCCTTAGTCATAGTGTACAGTACAATTGACCCTTAGTCATAGTGTACAGTACAATTGACCCTTAGCCATCGTGTACAGTACAATTGACCCTTAGTCATAGTGTACAGTACAATTGACCCTTAGTCATAGTGTACAGTACAATTGACCCTTAGTCATAGTGTACAGTACAATTGACCCTTAGTCATAGTGTACAGTACAATTGACCCTTAGTCATAGTGTACAGTACAATTGACCCTTAGTCATAGTGTACAGTACAATTGACCCTTAGTCATAGTGTACAGTACAATTGACCCTTAGTCATAGTGTACAGTACAATTGACCCTTAGTCATAGTGTACAGTACAATTGACCCTTAGTCATAGTGTACAGTACAATTGACCCTTAGTCATAGTGTACAGTACAATTGACCCTTAGTCATAGTGTACAGTACAATTGACCCTTAGTCATAGTGTACAGTACAATTGACCCTTAGTCATAGTGTACAGTACAATTGACCCTTAGTCATAGTGTACAGTACAATTGACCCTTAGTCATCGTGTACAGTACAATTGACCCTTAGTCATAGTGTACAGTACAATTGACCCTTAGTCATAGTGTACAGTACAATTGACCCTTAGTCATAGTGTACAGTACAATTGACCCTTAGTCATAGTGTACAGTACAATTGACCCTTAGTCATAGTGTACAGTACAATTGACCCTTAGTCATAGTGTACAGTACAATTGACCCTTAGTCATAGTGTACAGTACAATTGACCCTTAGCCATCGTGTACAGTACAATTGACCCTTAGTCATAGTGTTTTTTTTTTTTTTTTTTTTTACATATAGTGAGTGGAGGAAAGGAAAAAACAAATAAATAAATGGTTCCATTTGCCTATTGTCATCCTCCACTCATAAAATATTTAAAACAACTGGATTTAAATTGCTGGGGGTTATAACTTGCTGGAAAACATTCCCTTGGTAGAGAATTCCACAGGGAAGTAGTACGGGGAGTAAATGAATTTTTGTAAGCAGTTGTCCTGCAACGTGGAGGAGTCAGTGTAAACTCATGCGCATTCTCAGCTGCCCTAGTCCTCCGTGGGAAGACGTGAAGGGGTGGTATAATCAGGGCAAGTTCATCCGAACATTTCTTATAAAAGTATCTATAAAATAGTGCAAGGGAAGCAACATTTCTACGTACTGATAAGGGAGGGAATTCATTAGTGATCATAGGATTATTGATCAGTCTGATAGCTCTGTTTTGAATTTTATCTAATTGTCTTAACACCATCGATCCACAACCAGCCCACAGAGGTGAACAATATTCCATCTGGGAACGCACATGACTCTTATATATTACTGCTAACTGCTCGTCAGTCAAATAATTACAAGCTCTGTATATAAGTCCCATCTTCCTAGATGCAGTTTTGGCAATGGATTTTACATAGGGAGTCCAACTGAGGTTTTCATTTAAAGTTACACCAAGGAGATCAATGCTGTGGGACTTGGGGATATTTGTATTATTGAAAATAATGTGAGAATCTTGATTATCTGATCTATTTGAGAACGGGATGTATTTAGTTTTATTTGCATTGAAAGAAACTAGGTTGTTTTGTCCCCATTCAAAGATCTTCGTTAAGTCTTCATTTAATGAAATTGAAGTGGCAAGTTTGTATTCTAAAATATTGTGTTGAGTAAAACTATCATTAAATGAGAAGGAACTGTGAATAGTTGAATCATCAGCATAGGAGTGAATTGAATTCTGAGTAACTGACAAAAGATCATTAATATGAATGAGGAACAAAGTTGGAGCCAAGACCGCTCCTTGAGGAACACCAGCATTAATGGGATGAAAGTCGGAATACAGACCATCTACCATCACACGTAATTTTCTGTTGCTAAGATATGAATTATATTAGGGGAACAAAAGATTGAAGGCCATAATGTGGAAGCTTAGACAGTAATGATCTGTGCCATACTCTGTCAAAGGCTTTAGATATATCAAGGCAAATTGTGTGAGTCTCTCCATATTTATCAGTTGATTGGAATATGTTATCTGTGAAATAACAGAGCAGGTCCACAGTAGATCGTCTCTGTCTAAAGCCATATTGCTTATCATTTAGCAGATGATTTTTCTCAATGTGCTTTACAAAGTGATTGTTAAGAACTATTTCAAATATTTTACCGAGAGTAGACGTGATGGCAATTGGTCTGTAATTTGATGGATTTGCGGTAGCTCCTTTTTTGGGAATTGGTTGTACATTGTACAATTGACAGTACAATTGACCCTTAGTCATAGTGTACAGTACAATTGACCCTTAGCCATCGTGTACAGTACAATTGACCCTTAGTCATCGTGTACAGTACAATTGACCCTTAGCCATCGTGTACAGTACAATTGACCCTTAGTCATAGTGTACAGTACAATTGACCCTTAGTCATAGTGTACAGTACAATTGACCCTTAGCCATCGTGTACAGTACAATTGACCCTTAGTCATCGTGTACAGTACAATTGCTCTAGAAAAGTGTAAGTACTATTAGTGGACATTATTTTTTAATTAATGGCATCCCGGTGACCTGAAAAATAAATATCTGAACATCGCTGCGTGGAAAACATTTTTAGAAAGAAACACGACGAACAGACAGGAAATATGTGAACTTCTCTGCGTGGAAACCAAGTCAACTACATCCAACAGGACGCTTGACGGGGAAACATTTGCTGAACATCGCTGCGACGGAAAATTATACAACACGAAAAAGATTGACGGAAAATATGTGAACATCGCTGCATGCGTGGAAAACATTTACAGAAGAAACACGACGAACGGAAAATATCATAACACCGCTAAGTGGAAAATGTTGACAACACGGAAGATAAATAGGAAAACATAAGAAGTCGAGATAAAGAAATTGACAGAAATAGTATAGTACAGAGAGAAAGACGAATTGCATGGCAGAGAAAAGATGAGACGGAAAATATCAGCTGAGGTTGAGAGGGAGTGACAGGAGGAGGAAACAGAAGACGTCGAGGAGAGAGAGAGAGAGAGAGAGAGAGAGAGAGAGAGAGAGAGAGAGAGAGAGAGAGAGAGAGAGGAGGGTACGTGAGTAAGGACAGACAGACAGGCACAGAGCCATACAGAGAGTGGAAGGGGGGGAGGGTGAGCACCTGAAAAAGGACAGACAGACAGACAGAGTTGGGGGAAGGCTTGTGAGTAACGAAGAAGAATTGTACCAAGGTCCAGAAAATACAAGGTTAGCTTACACGTAGAATAGCCTAAACCCCCACTATTCCCACCCACAACTTCATTTACCGTTACTGACATGTGTGAAATAGAGAATGAGAAAGAAATGAGAAAACGTACAGAACATGGTGAATTATAAATATTTTTAACAGAATAAAGAAAGTATAATCCAAGTTACAATATTTTTAAGAGTGCTTTTCTTGAAAGTATATAAGACATTGTAGTAACTGGTCGACGACAAAGAATATATTGTTTCATCCTTCTTTACTTCTATTATTATTATTATTATTATTATTATTATTATTATTATTATTATTTTTATTATTATTATTATTATTATTATTATTATTATTATAATTGTTGTTGTTATAGTTGTAGTAGTATTCCCTGGACCGTGAATTGTACAGTAGTGAGAGAGAAGGAACTATATAGCTACTGACCAGGTTGTTGTGTGAATGTTTAGATGACCTTGCTTCACATCACTCCTCACACCACTACTATTAAGATACATTACGTCAGCATGACCAACCACATCAATAGAATGACAACTTTTTTTTTACTTGAGGGAGATGATAAAAAGTACTGTGTTATACTCTTGATAAAAGTGTAATTATTTCAAGGGAAGAAACTCGTGACTGTAAATTGAGAGGTGGCTACTTATTCCTCCAACAAAAAAAAAAAACTATATTGCGTCCTGGCATAGTTTGGAGGAATAAGTAAAAAAAAACAAACTAATATATGTAAAATTGAATAGAAAAATTGATAACATATAAATAATAAATGAATAAAAATTGAATAAATAAATAAATAAAGGATAAAATTATAGATGAGGCATTATTGTACTTAAAAGGGGAAGAACCTTTTATTTATTTTTTATTTTTTATTTTTTTTTGTAAACAGAATGGCTACTGAATCCTCCAAACTATGTCACAAAACAGATCCACTATTAGTATACCATTGAGGTGATTTGTTTTTAGTTTGCAGGAATCAGTCAGTAGGCCTTAGAAACCTGCACGTAAAAGAAGCATCATAAAAAGACACGCTTCGAGTATACATGCACCACCCACGACCTTTGATATTTGGACACACACACACACACACACACACACACTGGTATACGGATAGTGTGTACGTATATGCCATGTGTAAGTTGTGGTCATGTTCTCGGCCATCAATAACACACACACACACACACACACACACACACGGGTATACGGATAGTGTGTACGTATATGTCTAGGAATACGGCCATGTGTAAGTTGTGGTCATGTTCTCGGCCATCAATAACACACACACACACACACACACACACACACACACACACACACACACACACTGGTATACGGATAGTGTGTACGTATATGCCTAGGAATACGGCCATGTGTAAGTTGTGGTCATGTTCTCGGCCATCAATAACACACACACACACACACACACACACACACACACACATCCTAGCTGGTACGGAGAGTGGGTGTGTACGAGTTCAGAATGAAAACATGCATGCACGTATTTAATCGATTTAGGGCAGCAGTGCATGGCGTATCAACCAAACACCATCACATGCACGAGTAATGCATGATAAGTCTGTTTCCATTAGCTTGAGGGGTTAATACAGTGTTGGTGCATCCACAATCAAATATCCACCGACACTTTCCTTCCATCGTACTAAATATCTTGGTAATAAAGAACAACACGTGTATTATTTTGCAGCACCTCATAATAATAATAATAATTGAGGGGGTTGAGTTGACGTAAAATGTTGTAAGATTATATTTTCATATGATATTAATTTATTTGCACGATGGAAGGAAAGTGTCGGTGGTTATTTGATTGTGGCTGTACATCTGGAACAAATAATTCCTCTAAACTATTCCAGGCAACAGGTCACCAATATTTGTATTCATCTGGTCCTGTTTCCTGGCATACTTTGGAGGAATCAAGGCACTCCAATGTACCAAAAGTGTATTCCCCCTTTATATACATGAGCTCCAGCAAATATAAATACATTAGACAGGATAAGTATTGAATTATTATTGGATCATTACAACACTTACCAAAAGAAATAACAACAAACAGGGAGGGGTTAGTTAGTTAGTTAGTTAGTTAGGTATAGGTAAGCGAGGTTGTATGCTTCATTGTTTGTATTGTCTTTCATTCTTCTCATCGTGGCAATATTCTGCACTGGACACTCGTGTACTGTTGATTCAAAGTAAAGGTGACGTGAGAACTAATCTATCTAGTGGGACGACTGGAAAAATTGATATCCCACTCTTGTCCAAGCAGCTCCTCAAGGCTTGATATGTGGGTGTCATGTGTTGGGATTTTTTTTTTTTCTTTTTTTTTTTTTTTAGTTGAGCGGGGAGCGAGATTTATTATTATTATAATAATAATAATAATAATAATAATAATAATAATAATAATAATAATAATAATAATAATAATAATATTAATTATTATTATTATTATTATTATTATTATTATTATTATTATTATTATTATTATTATTATTATTATTATTATTATTAGTATTGTTATTAATATTATTATTGTTACTATAATTATTATTATTACTATTATTACAATATTAATAATAATAATAATAATAATGATTATTATTATTATTATTATTATTATTATTATTATTTATATTATTGTTATTATTATTGTTACTATTATTATTATTATTACTATTATTATTATATTATTGTTATTATTATTGTTACTATTATTATTATTATTACTATTATTATTATATTATTGTTATTATTATTATTGAGAGAGAGAGAGAGAGAGAGAGAGAGAGAGAGAGAGAGAGAGATGTGTGTGTGTGTTATTATTCTTCTTCTTACTATTATTAATTTGTTTTAGTAATGTGTGGGTATGTTGTGTAGTGTTTTTAACCAGTTGAGTGTGTGTGTGTGTGTGTGTGTGTGTGTGTGTGTGTGTGTATTTTCCAGTGATTGATTGCTTTATTGACATAAGGCTCTGCAACAGGGAGGTCATATAGCGCCAGAAGAAGGTGATAGAGAGGTGAGACCACAGGCAGGCAGGCAGGAAGGAAACAGAAAGAAAAGAGGGATAGTTGAAGAAATGGGGCCGAAGGGACGCCCAAACCCTTTAAGCATTACCCACATTACTACAGGCAATACACACAGACGGGAGTTTTCCAGAGATGTGTGTGTGTTTTTGTTTATTTTTCAGTGATTACGTGTGTTGCGTATTGTGTTGTTTTGCAGTGGAGTGTGTGTGTGTGTTTTGCAGTGGAGTGTGTGTGTGTGTGTGTGTGTTTTTTTTTCAGTGGAGAGTGTGTGTATGTGTTTTGTTTTGTTTTTTTCCAGTGATAGGTTAGGTGTGTGTGTGTGCGTGTGTATGTATATGTGTTTTCCAGTGGAGTATGTGCGTGTGTGTGTATGTATATGTGTTTTCCAGTGATGTGTGGGTGTGTGTTGTGTAGTGCTTTAAAATTCCAGTGGAACGTGTGTGTGTTTTTTTTTTAGTGGACCGTGTGTATGAGTGTTTTTTCCAGTGATGTGTGGGTGTGTTATGTATAGTATTGTTTTCCAGTGGTGTGTGTGTATGTGTGTGTGTGTGTTTTTTTTTTTTTTTCAGTGATGTGTGGGTGTGTTATGTAAAGTATTGTTTTCCAGTGGTGTGTGTGTGTGTTTTTTGTGGTGGATGGCCATGTGAGTTTAGGTACAAAACAGGCCACCTTGCCCCTCCTGCCCGCCATAACCCAGTCAACCTTCGACTGGGACGGACACACCCTCCTTCCCTTACACGATCGAGTCCCAACCATGGCTCTCCTCAAGGTAGTAGTACATACATACATACATACGTACATACCACTCTGCCTGTCCACCTCGTTGTTTGTTTGTCCGACCCCTTAAAAAAAAGTTGGTTGATCGCTTTTGTAACGTTGAGAAAATTGACTTGGCCCGAAAAAAGTGTGAAAATCTATTTACGAGTTTTTTCTCTTCAGTTGACTTGGACGGAAAATGTAAGAATATTATTACGAGTTTTTTTTCTCTTCAGTTGACTTGGACGGAAAATGTAAGAATATTATTACGAGTTTTTCTCCCGACGTCACAATAGCCAAGTATCATTCCGGGTTGACGTGAGGCTCGTGAAATTTTGATGTCCTCGTAATTCATAATATTCATTCTGAAGGAAAAAATGTTAGTGTCACGTTGCGTATCGGGTTAGTAAAGGCGTATAATTAATGTAGTGTTGGTAAATCTGGACCAACTGATTCCTCCAAATTATTCCACGCAACAGACCACAATTACTTTTGTTCATCTGGTCCTGTTTCCTGGCATACTTTAGAGGAATCAAGACGCTCTAATGTACCAACACGATGAATGTTCTTGCATATGGACCGGAATTGAATCCTTACATGGTTGTTGTGGGAATCAGCAAAATAGTTGGTAGTGTTATTTTAGGTAAGGCAGTGTTGGCAAACTTCATCTGTCTGTCATAGTTAGACAATTAGTTCAAGCACAATGTGATTCAGTTAATCCTTTTCCAGCGAAAATGTGTGGTTACATTAAATTTAGGCGAGTGTGGACTTGAGATATGAGGAGGAAATAAGATCCAGAACGTCATAGAGAGGTGGGACTGAAAGGAAAGGAGGGACACCTGAAGACTTGCAAGTGAATAAGTTGGGAACCGGAGACGACAAAGCTCTTAAGGCCCTTGTGATCGTGAACATGTATGAAAACTAGAGGCTTCTGATTCCCCCTCATTATACCACGAAACAAGCTCCTTCTATATAAATGTGTTTAGTGTCAATATTTGAAGGACTCATTTGCCTCCAAGTTTCTGACTACATCACAGGGTCCATTAAGGGGAGATTCTCATGTTTGTAAATTGGAAGGTTACTGTTGATTCCTCCAAGCTATGCCACAAAACAGACGACCTTGGTGTTTATTACTTATTGGGGTTCTGTTTCGTGGCATAGTTTAATTGGAGGAATCAAAGACTTTCCAATTCACCAACAAAAGAATCTCTCCTTAAAGTACAGTCGGCGGCAGAAGTCCTGTCGCCTCACCTGCTTCACCGAGATAGGCAGTGTTCATGGACTCGAAAAATAAGCACGTTTTCTGCACTTAATAATCTCGAGTCTATGAACATCACGTGGCTCAGTGAAGCAAGTGAGGCGATAGGACTTTTGCCGCCGACTGTACACTGGGGTTAATAATTCTATCTTGATCCGAGACACAATATGAATCTCTACCAACTGAAGTGATTCGGGAGGAGTGATGGGATGTGAGGTTGGTAGTAGAGATTCATGTTGTGTCTCGGATCAGGACAGATTTATTGATCCCCAATGTACACTACAGTTACGGAGACATGAGGGAAAATATCGCATCATGAAGGAGAGAATTAATAACGAAAGGGAAGACATAATGTTGAGCCACAAGTCTGAGCACAACAGTAGGCTATAATGTACAGTCTCGGCCTGAAGTAAGTATCTACCCACTCCCAGCCAACCCAGACATGTGACACCATCGCTACTGTTGATACGAGGGGTGAAGCAATTAAGGCAAGACTCATCAACCTGAGTCGAATCAGTTACCTGAGTCAGCGAGAAGGTGGGGGGAAGACAGTGTTTCGCTGATTCAACTCAGGTTGATGAATCTTACCCTGCTTCATCCCTCGTATCCCTGGGTATACGATGGTGTCACATGTCGGGGTTGGATGGGAATGGGTGGATACTTACTCCAGGCCAACACTATATGTTTAAGGAGATATTCTCTTGTTGGTAAATTGGAAGGATACTGAAGCCTCCTAACTATGCCAGGAAACGGACGCCCTTAAAACTACTAATAGGGGAACTGTTTCATGTTATAGCTTGGAGGAATCAGCAGGAACCTTCCAATTCACCAACAAGAGAATTACCACCTGAAGAAGTATTGAATCTTAGGGTGGGCATAATAATATAAACTGAAGTATAATACTACTATAATTGTGTGGAATGTGGGCGACCTTCCGCTTCTTGTATAACCAGGTGTGGTCCACTAAAAACTGGTGCCTCCATCCCTGAACACACGGCTGCTGTCATCATTGCTGCTACCTTCCACAAAACCAGAGTGTTCCTTATTTTATTTTTATATTATTATTTTTATTTTTTATATTTTTATATATATAATTTTTTTATCTATATATTTCTATTATTATTATTATTATTATTATTATTATTATTATTATTATTATTATTACTATTACTATTACTATTACTATTACTATTATTAATATTATTATTATTATTATTATTATTATTATTATTATTATTATTATTATTTTATTGTGTCTAAAATGCACCGATTCCCTTCTACACAATAAGTATGGCCTTAGATGCATGTTTCACGTACATTTCAGCGTCGTTTCATAGTTGCAGGCACAGTCAACGTCTAAATGGGGACAGTCACGGTCAAAATTCCTGCATCTGGTGGATGATATGAGCGGTGAGAGTAAATGTTATGAACCAATATGTTTATTTATAAATAGAGAAATCACAGCTTCTAATCTAAATCTTACATATACAGTATACAGCTCTGCATTTGCACTTTACCATACAAACAGTACTCGCATGTGCCTTATATATCAAGTTAACACTCGCTGTGATCAGATGAAAAAAAAAAATATATATAGGGCTTTATGCCTATGGACTCATGGTGTTGGTCATTAAGACAGTCAGTGTTGTTACATCAACACATCTTCCCCCAGCCTACAAGGTTGCTATCCTCGCCTATACTACCTCCATGATCCTCGCGTATACAGCCGGGTACCTACTTACTCCTAGGTGAACAGGGACATAGGGGGCTGAGAAAATTTTCCAACAATTCCACTGACTCGGGAATCGAACCCGGGATCTCTCGCTTGCGAGGCGAGTGTGCTAATCATTACACCATCAGCACCCCCTCAGATGAAAAAAATGCGCTCCAAACCACCTACCTACCTACCTACCTACCCACCGTCTTTCCAACTCAACTCCCTGTCGATGAACAATTAAATTACTCAAAGGTTTCATAATTGTGTATAGAATGTCGGAGGGCGGAAATTCGATCTTTGTTTGTGCGGAGGTGGATGGAACACTTCTATTTCCATAGCATTTATTATACAAACCAATCCTGCAAGGTCGATGGATTGCTAACATATCCAACATGTTTTTGTAATATATACGCACATTATTCATATTTTCCATTTTCAGACAGTGAAAAGAGTGATCGAAGTATCTAAAGTCACGAGCCATAAAATCTTGTTGAACTTTCGAAATATCTCACATACCAATGAACCAATTATAACGCTTATCTTGTCTCATAATAGCTGGAGCCTTTTTAATATTCCATCAGGATATTCGAAACAGATTATTACTTATTATGGCTCGTGACTGTAACGTATCGTGACCCAGATAATTACACAGTAACTTGCTCATTATCAATGTGTTGTAACATTTTACCTTTTTGCCAGGTGACGGTGCTGTTGTGTTGTGTGTCATGGGTGTACACGGAGACAACGCAGCCACAAGAAGATAAACTTACCCCTGTATCAGAAGCCGTAGCTATTGCTGAGAAGGAGGGTAACGTGGAGGAGGGACAGCGTGACAAACGATTCTTCCCACCCTTCCATCCCATGCACTACAATCCATACTACTACCCAAACTTCGCTCCTGAAGCGAGGTTGTGGCGGGAGAGGCTTGGGCTCATTGATGCCTCTATTACCAACAATCCTTCTGCCTCCATACAGCCTGACATGGCACCCACTACTGGATACTATAATAATGGATACACTCCCTACCCAGTCTGCAACCAGTACTACCGCAGTGGCTACCGTTACAACCCCTACAGCTGCTGGTTCCCTGGTCCACACTCTTTCCCTACATACACCAGCCAGGGATGGCGTGATGGTTTTTGCAACTACCCGTACCCTCATAGTCACCCAGTTTCTAGTTCACAGGGCGGTGCACCTCAAAGCTTCTCAGGTAGTAAAGCCGGGCAGCAAGGTAGCCAAACTAATCATGGTTATACAGGAGCCCAAGGGGAGCAGGGGTTCTCAGGGGATGATAGTACAGTTTTATTCCCAGGTGACATCAGGGAATCACAAAGGTTTTCAGGTAATACCCAGGGCCACCAAAGTTTCCAAGGTGGTGACAGGAGCCAGGGTTTCTACGGGCCTAACATTGGCCAGGGTTTCTCAGGGCATGACAGG
Organism: Petrolisthes cinctipes; assembly: GCA_033782935.1. NCBI lineage: Eukaryota > Metazoa > Arthropoda > Malacostraca > Decapoda > Porcellanidae > Petrolisthes > Petrolisthes cinctipes. Next base: position 41,317 of record JAWQEG010002219.1, on the reverse strand, counting down.
AGCCAAGGCTTTTCAGGGTCTGACAGGGGCCAGAGATTCCCAGATGACAGGGGCCAGAGCTTTTCAGGTGACAGGGGCCAGGGTTTCCCAGGGAGTGACAGAGGCCAAGGTTTTTCTGAGGCTGACAGGGGCTTCCCAGATAACCAACGCCAGGGTTTCTCAGGGGCTGACAGGGGCCAGAGATTCCCAGATAACAGGGGCCAGAGCTTTTCAGGTGACAGGGGCCAGGGCTTTTCAGCTGACAGAGGCCAGGGCTTTTCAGCTGACAGAGGCCAGGGCTTTTCAGGTGACAGAGGCCAGGGCTTTTCAGGTGACAGGGGCCAGGACTTTTCAGGTGACAGGGGCCAGGACTTTTCAGGTGACAGGGGCCAGGGCTTTTCAGGTGACAGAGGCCAGGGCTTTTCAGGTGACAGGGGCCAGGGCTTTTCAGGTGACAGGGGACAGGGCTTTTCAGCTGACAGGGGACAGGGCTTTTCAGCTGACAGGGGCCAGGGCTTTTCAGCTGACAGGGGACAAGGCTTTTCAGGGGTTGACAGAGGACAGGGTTTTTCTGGGGCTGATAGGGGCCAGGGCTTTTCAAGTGACAGGGGCCAGGGCTTTTCAAGTGACAGGGGCCAAGACTTTTCAGGGGGTGACAGAGGACAGAGACTGCCAGGAGGTAATAGAGACCAGGATCACTCAGAAGGTGGCAGGGATCAACAAAGTTTCTCTGGCCAGATATCAACAGGGTTTACTTCTTCCCTTCAGAGTGATCAACCCAGTCAGACAGGACAATTTAGTGCTGCCTCTGGTTTTGGGCAAAATAGTTTCCCAGGGAGTGGTGGTTTTAGCCAGCAGGGTCAGCATGGGTTAGGTACCTCAGGTGGCTTCCCTGGTCCTACCTCAGGCTCCGTCCCCAGCACACCAGACAGGACTTTTGGTGGTAGTACTGCAGACAATACATTCACCAGTACAGGAACTGGTGGAAGTTCATTTGATGCTGAACATACCCATAGAGATTCCAGCAGACCATTCAACTCAGGAAGTACTGGGAGTTCATTTATGCCAGGAAGCACTGGTGAGTCACACAGCAAAGGAAGTTCCAGTAGTTCCTTTAGGCCGGCCAGCTCCTTCCTTCCTGACATTCCTTCAAACTTTGGCAGTGGTGCACCGGGCTCTGCAGACAGTCCAGGCATGAGCTTTGGACCTGATAGAGAGAGCAGCAGCAACAGTGGACCTTCCGGCTTTACTAGTATTACTCTCTCTTCTTCATCCTCTAGTGTGGATGAATCACAATCGTCCCTGACAAGTAATGGTATTGGTGCTTCAAGGGGCCCAGCTGGCTCCTATCCTGGAACTAGTTTCCCTGGGTTTGGAAATGAAGTGCACACGCGTGATACACACAACTCTGCTGTAGATAGCAAGAATGCTATCAAGAGGGCCACACCAGTTGAAGGCTCCAGTCAAGATCATTCCAAAAGTTCAGCTGCATAGGTTTGTGAAAACTGGTGGGCCATCTGAAGGAAACAGTACAAGCCCATACTGATTAGAAAGAATAATATGTAAGTAACATCCAAGTGGCAAGCAACAGAGGCTACTTGATGGTAAAGAAGTGGAAAACAGAACTGAAAGAGACCGGAGCAAGGATATATAGGTTCCTCGTCGGTCATATGGTGCCCGTATAGTGAGGTCATACGAATATCTCTACACTTCTCCACCCTACTTTAATGCATAAAGGAAGACCAGTTCAATAGGAGACTTCTGTTACCATGTCCTTCTTCATTCCTTTAATTCATCTTGGATTCGAGAAGGCATTAATAAACTTATCTTATAAATAAATGTTGCTGCTCAAGTCGCGTCTCCAAACTCCTCTTGTGTTGACCATTCCAGGGCACAGTCCCATGGCACACCAGTCAGCCTGTTCTAATAGTACCTTCAGTCACAGACCCGGCCACGAAATTTTGTTGGTGAGAACGTCAGTGCCTGTAACATTAATTAGCTCACTTGTGTAGTTGTATCAAAGCAAAATGTACTGTAAAAGTTCATTATCATGGCTCCAACTATTCCAAAGTTATTCCAGTATTTGTATGGAAATCCCTGCATGAGTGTGAAGGAAGTATTGATAGTAACTATACATTTAGGTCCAGGGACAGTCGTCAGTTGGTTAATAATTTTGTTTACTTTATCTGAGCAATGTAATTCTACTTTATAATATATCTATGAAAGCTAAGATGTTAACCTTTAATTTAAGAAACTTGTGATACATTCGACAAATTAAAGTTTACCTATTCCTCCAAACTGAATGACAAAGACACTTCCTAAGCCGAGGTAGTGTTTTCGTGGCATAATTTGGAGGCAATTGTCTGCAGTTCACCGACATTACAAGTCCCTTATGGGCAAACATCACTGGTATCATTATAATGCTGTGCTGCAACACATAACTTGCAATATGTAGTTTGGTTATGTATGCTGTATAAAGTATATAAATCAAACTTAAATTTGCTGCTTTTTATTATACATTTTGTATGTTTTTTTTTTCAAGTTCTTTAATTACCTTTACTACTAACCCCAACACTCATGGGAACGATGCCGCTAAAGGCCATGAAATTATAATAGGTTAAATAAATTAGTATTGATGGTAGATAAATGAGTTCATGTAAATAATATGCAGATATTTTAAAGTTTCCCCTAGATTGATCTTATTTTCTACAGTGGAGACGTTTCACCACTATAATTATGATTCATAAGGGCTGGCTCAAGAATTAATCACTATTCAGAGGATGAAAAAGGTGTAACAGCAAACACGAAGGAAAGGAAAAGAAGGACAATTGAAAGGGGGTGGCTGGGGCCGAAGGCGTGCCAAAACCTTACTACCCACATTTACTGATATCATCGCATGCAATGCCACCCACGGGATAGGACCCCGGGATCCTGACTCAAAGAAGACCACCGCTACAAATTTATGTGACCAAATTAATATTTTTGTATGAATTACTAAGTTGTAATTGTACGAGTTGTTCATTACTGAATAGTAGGCCTAAATTTACTTTCTCAACGTTGCTACCAGAGTTATATACTGAAAGGAACTGTATAAATCTAGTCGTCGCCTCCTGCTAAAGTAATATCGATTAACAATATAATCAATTGATTGACTGTCTGAGGATGAAAGAAGACCACTTTCATTCATGGGGTTGGGAATCCTTCATCTCATGGTGCCAGGATAGGTGGCATTTTTTAGATTTTCATTGAAGCGACATGATTTTATACACAAAATTTTAAGCCATCATACACCCAAAGCCTAGTCTGTCACGGTATTATAGCGCAGGTCACTCATCAGTTCCCACACTACCGGACCAGCATTCCTAAAAAATCAATTGCAGTAATATTAGGACACACAGTCACACACACCTTCTTTATAATAAGAGGTCAGTGAGTTGATTTAACCATCTCCAATTCATTTAATTTTAGTTCATCGAGAACTGCCAAAATTTGATTTAAATTTTAATCTATTTCGTAACGTTCAGTATAAATCCACTGCAAGCATTGACCTACCAGAATTTGAGGTTCCATAAAAGTAACCCTACCAACATTATATGGTAATACTATCCAGTCTTATTAATGATGCATTTATTACCACAGTTATTTACATCTACTACATAAAATATATTAATCAGTATAATATCTCAAGAAAATAACATAAGATAAACAGAATAGTGTAAATGTTAACGTTATGGTAAATTTTAATGTTTAAAATACCCCTCAATAAACATTTCATTTTCTGTGATCATTTCTACTTAAGGAGGGACAGCAGTATTTTGTTCCCGCCCACAGCATGTACAGTACAGTCCATGTTTCGCTCTTGTTGTTTTGTTTTAACAATACTATAATTGTTACCTTTGTTGTCTTTTATAATATTACCGATATTGTTGTTTTCCTATATTGGTATTATTACAGAATAACTGGGTTTTTGGCTAGGATCGCGCAGTGTTACCACATCCGGCTAGGTCCTGGGAATTTGCCCCAGTCACTTTATGATAGTTTACACCGGTTATATCCCGGTAGTTTGCCCAGGTTAGGTCCCGGTAGTCTGATGTTGTCTAGGTTAGGTTAGGTCAGACTAATTTCCAAATTATGTTTGTAAAACGGGGCATATCTCGAAAACGGGGCATCTCCGAAAGAAACACCATAGAATAAAAGTGTTTTAGAATGGTCCAAAATAGTGGGTAATGATACTAAAATACACAATATAGTGAACCCAGTTCTTCTGTAAATTTACCCCTATATTTACTCATATTAATTTCCCACCATGCTTGTATCTGATTTATAACTTCATTGCTGGCCTTTAGTTAAATAGTGACAATCAACGTTCCTCTGAGTGTTGGTTGGGGCTTGTACTAAAGATAAATAAATATATTGAACTTTAAAAATATAGAGTCCAGCAGATGATAATAATAATAATAGACCTATCCTGGTCGGAACATCAAACGCTGGTATACATACTCAGGGTTCACGAATATGCCACCCGGCCGTGCCAGGAGGCAAGAGAGAAGTCGCCCAGATTTAAGGGGTTAATTAAGTAGTGCCCACATCACAGGGTTTTATATATATATATATATGAGATGAGGACCAAAGGCTGGAATCCCGCTAATCGTTCCCATCTATGAAATCATGGAGTAGTCCAAAATCATGACCAATTTCGTTCAAGATGCCTTGACACATTGCATTTGAAGGAGCATAAAGTCGTAGTAAGCCAAGTAGGGTGGAAAGATGGATGAAGGAAGAGCGTTCCAGAGTTGACCGGTTGTGTATATGAAGAAAAGGGTTGAGAACGAGAGACTTGGCAAGTGGTGCATGGTCTCCTGAGGGGAGGAAGCATACATTGAGAGAGTTCAGAAGAGCAATGTCCAGTGTAAAAGCGAAAGAAGAGAGAATGTGATGCAACATTGCGGTGAAGAGAGAGAGGTTGTTGTGAATCAGTAAGAGGAGAGTTGATGAGACGAATAGTCTTTCATTCCATCTTGTCCAGGAGTGTTGTGAAGGTTGAGCCACCCTACACATGAGACATGATGAGAGCCATACTCCATACAAGGGCAGATGAGACCCCTGTACAGAGACAGCAACTGGGCGGGAGTAAAGTATTCACGGAATCTGCGCAGCACACCTAACTTCTTTGAGGCGGTTTTAGCAAGAGAGGTAATATGATCTCTCCAAGAGAGGTTGTGAGAAAAAGATACTCTAAGAATATTAAAGGTAGAAGAAAAATCAAGTTGTGTATCATTAATGAAGAGGGGATAATCATTTGTAAGATTAGTACGAGTCATTGAAAACCACGAGGTTCTCTCTGCCCCAGTCTGAGATGGGGGAAAGATCAGAAATCAGGTGTACTACTGCATCATCACATGATGTGGAGAGGAGCTGCTGGGATGAGCGGTTGTCAAACTGGGTGGAGTAGCTTAGGCCAAAGGAGTGGATAGCTGAGGTCATTAATGAAAAGGAGAAAGAGAGTAGGTGATAGGACAGAACCCTGAGGAGCAACACTATTGATAGACTTAGAAGAACAGTGACCATCAACAATAGCAGCTATAGGCTCCCCCTACCTTCTCCCACGGACTACTGATTCTGAGAGCACTTTGTATATTGTTGTTTATTCACTCCATACTTCATTTGCATAGTTAGTGTACAATTGGCAGAATATGAATTGCGACAACTTTTGATGGAACGTTAAGTATATATATATTGTTTGTAAGGATCATAAGTATGTAATACAGAAGGATATGTACATTTCCATTTATATTTCATGCTTATTGTCCCTACAAATATTTGTGGATATTAATATAGTTAAGATGTCGCAATTCATATTTTGCCAACTGTACCCAACTGAATATGTCCATGTGAATGCTTGTCACTTACACAACAGTGACATTACTGGCCAGCCTGTACCTGGTATGAATTTAACATACTGTACCTACCCGTATTTCAAGGTAGGAGGAGACAAGAGGTTTTTCAGCTACTCTTACTAGGTATCAACTTTTCTCTCGGAGTCCACCCAAACCTTCTGGTCCTAACCCTGGCATCCCATGTCCCTCCTCTTTACCTGTAACCAACTTGTCCATCTAACTAATCTCCTTTTTTGACCCTCCAAAATCTTTTCAGAACATTTATAAGCCAAAAAGAAATAGTTCAGTGGCCAATAAAGCTATAGTATCATGAGGTTTAGTCCATGGTAACTGGTAAAGAAGAGTGGTCCCACCCTCAATGGGTTAATCCAAAATGAAACCTTTGTTCCCATAGTTATTAGGAAAGCAAAATTTGGGCATCACTCAAAAATAATTCCTATATCCACCCCCAACTGTACAATTGTTCTGGTGTAACAAAGGTAAGAAACCTGAAAACATTTATAACTAATGAGGATATGGGTTGGAAGATGTTTCCCCCACCCCAAGAAGAAGGAAAAATTGGCTATTAATAATGATGACTGGCACAGAACATTGCCTTCGTGAAGCCTTATACCAAAAGCCATGTCAACACACACCAACCTATCATACGCATCATGACTTCTGATCTTCCTTCTCAAGCATTTCTAATTCATTATACTGTATTTAATCTGATTAATTACTTTAGAAAATGGTACTAAAAGATCAGGCTAGATGCCAATCACAATATATTGTACCGTAAGCTTTTATTAACCACTACATAATTATAAAGATTAATAAATATATGGTGAACAATCATCAAGAACAATGGTACACAAGTTATAAGTTTACTTACATACTAAAGTATAACATGTCTACCCGAGTACCATTGTCTACAAAGGGGTTCCCAAACTGTGGTACGTGAGGCTATTTTCAAGGCATACACAACTGAGTTCAACATGTAAACACTGCTTTCATAAGGTATGCACATACTAGATGAATTGCTATATATTTTTCACTACAGATAACAAATATTGCATAATATTATCATTGCTGGATACTTATGAAAAGATAGAATACTTCCAAGTATACAGTATTGGGAAAGGGATATGTGACAAAGAACCTCAAGGGGTACAATACATCCACAACAAATCCAAGTTTGAGAACCACTGATCCAAGAGATTTACTTATACATATATCTTAGTCTACAGGTTATCTTCAAACAGTGTTGGGCTGCTCCTGTAGCTTGACCAGACTATCAGCATACTGGAACTGTCCACTGTGCTCATACTCAGACATATCTAAGGCCACTTCACAGCTCTCCCTCACTACCCTGGCACTGTCACCAAGGTACTCCTTCAGTACTGCCATGGCTGAGTCTGAAGCTATGGACCCCAAAGCCTCAGCAGCCTCATGTCGCACCATCCCACTTTCACTCTGGTCCCTCACCACTGCAGCCAGGTCTTCTACCACCACATCATTAGACATTTGACCCAGCACATAACCAATTTCGTGCCGAAAGAGTGCACTGCCACACTTCAGTCCCTGCGCCAGAGCCTTGGCACTTTCCCCAGTGTTGATATTACGGAGGGAAAACATAGCACGGTAACGCTCAAACAGTGGCAAAGACTCATCCAGTAGACGTTCTCTCAGTCTGTTTATGTCAGTCTCGAAGGCTGGAGGTGTGGGGTCAACAGAGAGGAATTCACAGCCAGAAAAGTTGTCAGTATTTGCATTCTCACTGGCCAACCAGCGGAGCCGCCCCACAGCCAATTGGCATGTCTCTGCCACCTCCACCACTGGGTCATGACTATACTTCTCTAAGAGCTCCAGCACTGAGGGATCACCTATGGCACCTAATGCCTCCCCAGCCTCATGCCGTACCATGGCCTCCTGTTTGACATCCTGCAGCACCTTCGTTAATAAGGGGATGGCCTCGGTGTCTCCCATTTGCCCTAGACAGTATGCCAGCTCATGCTTGAGAAGGGCAGAAGGGTCAGAGAAACAACTACCAATGGCAGTGATGGCAGCAGAACCACCTAGATTACTAAGGGTAAACAGAGCTCGGAAGCGTTCCTTCAAGGGTCGGCCTCTGTCAGCCAGTACCCTCCCGATGGCTTCTATCTCGTTATTCTTCACCATGACACACACACTCCTGCAACATAACACATATAATGAATACTATCTAGCTACAAATATACAATGATGTTGGAAAGTAATGCAAAAACTTTTAACCTCATGTTTTGAAGCAACAAAATCTTTATAGGCTAAGTAAACACATCACATCATGCCGCATAAATGAAACAAAAGAAAATTTCATGACTGCATTGATTTCAAACAAACAAAAAGTACAGCATCAATAAGTTTGATCACAGGTCACTGATATATATAAATTTAATCATTTAGTTGAATAACTGCATCATCTACCGTACTTATATTATATGATCAGCTCAAAAATGATAATGGCATCTGTTGGTGGAGCAATTAATACATTGATTTTCTCTTCTGTTCTTCCAAAGACACACCTTTACCTCTGAAAACAACCAAACTTTATAGCCTTATAGTCCTCAAGAGTGATTCTCTCCCCTCAAACATCCCCCCATCTCACCCCCAGCCAGCAGCACTCAAGACACACTAGGGAAGGGTGATAGCAGAGTGGACACTGTCATGGACTGTAAACCACAAGGACATCAGGTCATGCCCATACCAAACATCTGAGGTTTCTCAAGGTTATCTTATGGTTCTTGTTTCACTTCAAGTACCCTCGCAATACTGGACTGATCTGTCAAAATAATACCCCCTACATCATCACCAACTCATAGCATAGATGATGCCAGACTGTATTACATTATACTGTGAATGATGGTATAGCTGCTCTCACTAGATAGTGACATGTGAAAATAAGGAGTTGTCATCTAAGCTCCACATTCCTTGACTACAGCACCACATTCAGTAATTTTGAGGACTCACAGGAGTCACAGGCTACTGACAGACTACATTCCCAAGGTTAACATAAAAAATATATGAATACAGTAAAACCAACATTGTTCAATATTGATGGCATTAACACAGAAATACAATTAAACTTCTTCCAAAAAACAAAACTTCAGAAAAAAAAAACTACTACTTTCCCTAACATCTCCACCATTAAATATGACTGAGATGAGGGTACTGAAGCTGGGTACACAAATCTGATTACTGTACAGTATTAGTTACTTGAACTGCTGTTTATGTTGCTAAAAATATTAATAAAATACTGTATTGTGTTAAAAAAACTGAGTATAATTATCACTGATGTTCCTGATTATCACATGATTCATAAAGTGAGGGAGTCAGTTATTGCCAATGATACAAGACATCCCTAGTATACTGACATATCTATCCTAATATTGAAAACTTAGATGTGTTTAGCAAATATTCACTTTACAAAATATGCAAAAAAACTTATTGCCACTGAAAGACTAAATCAATAGAATATGGTGTGGTAATATCAAAGCAGTTTGATGTATACAGTAATTAGTTGTGATTTTGTACTGAAAACAAGCCATGAATATTGAAAATTGGGTAACCGAGCTAAGTTTTGCCAAACTTGGGTAGAGTTTTAAATATGCTAACTGACGTCTTTTCGCTCACTGGATAAGAGTTAATATTTTGATATTCTAGACCCAACCTGACCTCACCTAACCTATTTAGGACCAGGTCAATCTGGAAGCTAACCAGGGACCTAACTGGGGCAATATACCAGGACCTAATCAGGGCAATCTACTTGAATCTAACTGGAACAAACTATCAGGACAACCTGGACAAATTAGCCTATCAGGAATAACATAAGTGTCTAAAATAAGTGTTCAAATTTCTGAAAAACACATTGCTATAAAAGAAAAATCATATTGGATAACTAATCATGCATACAGAGGTGCAGGGCCGAATCACAAGCCAGTATAATACAGTACTGTTGTAAGTATAAATGACACAGAGTGTACACATTGAAATGTACAAACACTCTAGACATTGGTATATACAAATCTCAGTTATCATTCTATTAAAAATATAGTTCATGGCCTTTCATAAATATAAAATTTTGTCCAAATATGTTAAATATCTTTATTTTTCAATATCCACAACCCTAGATTATTAGATAGGTAGACCCTAGAGTTTATCCCCACAATAATGCATATCCAAATGGAAAGTGTCAATATTGTTCAAAACAGAGAAAATTACACTAGTAATATATTTGGTTTAACATGATTGACCATTGTCTGATAGTAAAGTTTAACCAAGGCGAGTATGCTAAATTATGGGTTTTACCCTAACCCAGGTCCCTGATTCACAATCCTTTTTCCCTGGATATTTGGCTACGTGGGTAGAGGTTACCCCCAAAACAAAGCATTTGCTAAAGAAACAAAAATAAAAATGGCAATACAGTACTATGTAGTTAAGTAGAGCCATAGAAATGGAAAAATAATATTTTCCCAAATTGTTATGGACAATTTATCACTCCCTGTTCTTACATGTTGGCCCCACACCAAAGTTTTCCTCGGTTAGGTCCTAGTAGTTTGTCATGGTTCGTTCTAGGTAGTTTGCCATGGTTAGGTCTTGGTAATCTCCCACAGTCCAGATTAGGTTAGGATAGGTCATATCAAGCTAATTCTAACACCTATATACAGTATATTAACTATTTAATGAGTTTATTTATTTGAGTCAGGTTTATGAGCAGCCACGGACATGGAGAACACAATTTTTTCCAAAATTCTTTGGATAATCCATAATTCCCTGTTTTAATATATTGAAATGTAAGTGCGACAACATTTTGATCATGTTTGACCCCCTCCCACCACAAGGGGCTGGATTGAGGGGTAAAACAAGTAAATACCACATTAAATATATATTGCTTTATGTTCTAGAGTTAGCCTGACTTTACCTGAACTAACCAAACCTAATCTGGATCAGGGCTGACTACAAGGACCAAACCTGGGCAAACAAAGGGGGGAATGCAAACATGGTCAATAGACACTGTCGCACTGGGAAATTATTTCATTAAGCAAAAACAACAGTAATATTTAAGAAGAGCCACAGAAAATTAAGTTACAATTTCCTTCATATTTTAGTTGGTGATTGTTAATGGTTTATGAGGTCAGGCTAAAAAAGATACGAACAAGAATCTGCTTGAAGGGTAGGTGGTATGCATATTTCCTATCAATATCAATAGGTGATATTATGCAAATTGCTAGTTATTACAAAACTTACGGGATGACCAGTTTAGGACTGAAGGACCACTGAGTACGAAGGATGCCCAGGTAAGGACCAAAAAATGACCAGGTTAGGACCAAAGGATGCCATGGTCCTGATTAGGTTAAAATTAGGTTAGCTTAGGTTAGATGAAAACCACCGATTTAGATTCGCAGGCTCTTCCCCAAAAAGCAGTTATCTCCCATTTTTACTCCTAACTGGTGGTGTAATAATTATATGCCATGATCTGCACAACACAAAACAGTCTCCTTAACAAAATACTCCAAAAATATGGCAATTTCGGAAAATCGGAAGTAAAACACAGGGATATGAACAAATGGCACTTTTGTCGAGCAGTTTCGTATGAAAAACAGAAGTCATGCTTGCTTTTTGTTGTAAACAAACAACTCCATGACGTAAATCAAAACAGACGGAGCTTACCTCCTCTGTAGCCCTAGCTCCGTACGGTTCGTGAAGTCATTAATGGATGTCGGATCCGTCCAAACGGGCTACTGTGAACCGGGCTGGAACCGGTTCTAAAACCGGTACCTAATATTAACTGATAATGTTATATAATTGCTATCTAATGTTGTTTTAAAGCCTTAATTTACCAACTGGGACGAACAGCAAGTGCATTAAATATAAGGCAACACAGGCACACAACTACTATTATTGGTGGAACCGTTTCCTTGGACTTAGAATCGGTTCTCACCTCCGAACTGGCGGTTGTTGCCTAGCCCTAGCTCGCGGATAAAGGAAAATTGAATCAATTAAGGGTAGGGTAATTATTGAAAGAATTACCATTTTGTAGCAGTGCTGCCAGATCCAGATAGGTCCTGTACTTTACCATGGTTATTTGCCGGGAATTTGCCCAGGTTAGGTCCCGGTAGTTTGCCCAGGTCTAACGTTAGGTTAGGTTAGGTTAGGTTAGGTTAGGTTAGGTAAGGTCAGGCTAATTTCAAAATGCCCCATTTGAATATGCCCTATCTTGGGAATAATGCATTTGCGACGGAAATACCCAATAAGGAAATGACGTACAGCCAGCAGCATATATTCGCGTCCATCTCATGTACTTAATAATGCTAATATGACCAGATAGTTGCATTCTAAACCAGTTTCCATTCTAACAACACACATAATTTACCATATGAGAACTATATCTGTCATCTTTTCATTAAAATTGTATTACATCATCATTACAGCTAATACATACGCAGGTGGAAATGAAGCGAACTTATGCTGCCGACTGTACATGTATTAAGAAATATATTAGACAGAAAAGAATTAATGGGAGTGATTATGGACAAACGCTTGACTAGTACCGTTAATTCTTATAAGTCACACACACACACCAACAAACAATAATAATCCAAGTTAATTCTTATAAGTCACACACACCAACAAACAAACAATAATAATCCAAGTTAATTGTTATAAGTCACACACACCAACAAACAATAATAATCCAAGTTAATTGTTATAAGTCACACACACCAACAAACAATAATAATCCAAGTTAATTGTTATAAGTCACACACACCAACAAACAAACAATAATAATCTAAGTTAATTTTTATAAAGTCACACACACCATAACATTACCTCTCGCTTTTTGACGATATATACAAATTTCTGAATGGGTTAATACTTTTTACTGATACTTTAATCAGAGCAGCTGTAGATTGACATGCGTTGTTGATGTGATTATGTGTCGGCAATCACGTCCTTCACGTTTTCAGATCACAGATGTATGGCGGTGGCGTAGGTTATCTGTGTTCAACGGCGCCACCTGAGTGACTATCTATTATATGAGTTCGTGGCTGTGTTTGGTTTAGTTACATTAAATTTAATAGTTTCAATTTGGATATTCTGGTTTGTTTATTCACATGTTATGTAATATTCCTTTCTTTTCCTACATCTCCTCTTGCTCAAACAACTCCCCCACAACCTTTTCCTACAGTAGACAGGTAAAGGAAAGAAAAAAAACTGAAAATTTATGCATAACTATTTAATATGTACAGTACCTTTATTACGAACATACACCCATCAGGAGGGGAAAATATTTTCTATACATACAGTTTTTCTGCAGTCATACACCTCCACCCATTCTTTGGTCAGCTGCGCTTCAGTCCCAAGCATTTCAGATGAAAATGAATTAAAGGTGGAATAACTTGAGACTATATTTTGGTATGAAAGTCATCACACACACACGACAGTCAAGGATAAGGAGTGACGAACCAGAAACACTCATTGTCATAACAGATCTAAAACTTGTCCACTCTACCTTCACCGAGTAACAGGAAAATAACATTTACTTGTTACTTGTTGTTGGATATTCTATGCCCCGCTCCACCAGCAGATGGTGCTCCGCAGGGCCTCTCTCAATATTATTAAACACTATAATCACTTGTAATACTCATATCATCCGTGTCGTAACACTCAGCGAACAGATGTGTTTTCAGTCAGCATATGCTAGAAACTAATCCATGACTCCACCTTATCTAATTTTTTACTTTCTTAAAAATATTAGATACAAATAGTCCCACTCCACCACCTCTCTTGCCTTGCCTCGGCACATACAAGAAAGTATGCGTCACAGGTGTCATTTCTCGAATCTTAGCTTTGTCATAACTACTCAGCCATGTCTCTGCCAATGCCATGATATCAAAATGATCATTGTTAATTAGATCGCAAATATCTATCGTCTTATTTCCCACTGATTGTGCATTGAAAAAACCACCTCTAATAATGTTTAAGTTTGTGCTGTTCAGTATCCGTTTTCTCTGCTACTTTTGATTTTCTGGAGCTTCTCTTGCATCACTGAACAATACCTCATCATTTGCCAAATGCTCAAAATCAGTTTTCTTAAACCTCTTACAGCTTATACATTTCCCCTCAGTAGACGTACAATCCCTCATGTTATGGTTACCAGCACACTTAGTACATTATTGGATCTTCTCCCTTTCCTTTGGATAAACATCTAAAAGTGCAGTACGACCAAACCTTTGACAGTGATAGCAGACCGTCGCCCTATATCTGTCCCTCACGGAATAGACACCCCATTCCAATTTAACTTGATCACGATTCTTATGAATCAGCTCCCTTATCTCTGGATCACACATAATGATAGGTACACTCGCGGTCAGAAGTTGTGTCCTGATCCCTTGCCATGATGAATCGCAACTAGCTGAGCTTTGATGATTCGAACAACTGTGTGTTATAGGGAGACGCACCGTTGTTCGAACCTTTAAAACTAGGCTGTTTGCGATTCATTTTGCCAGGGGATCGGGACACAACTTCTGACCGCGAGTGTACCACCTGTAGCAGGCTTGTCAAAAAGTAGCTCCATTTTTGCCTTGACGTCAGTTACCCCTTGTAAGTAGTCATTCCGATCAATCAAGTTCTCAATTAGCTTGTCTCCAGATTCTTCCTCTCTGTTGACGTTACAAATCATTATTTTAGGCTTTAACTTCCTTACATTCTTTGTCGTCACATCGGGTACAGCCACTAGTTTTTGTGCTGCTTCATCTCTCTTCTTTTAGTCCTCAAAATTCATTACGATGTCTCCCTTCTGTGTGAATCTTGTGGACTATCTGTGTACCATCTAGAGCCTGAGCAACTTCTTTCTTTTTATCTGCAACCTTCAGTTTATCATCCGTTGACTTCACCACCAGCAGATTTTTTTTCTCGCTCTTCTTCTTCTTCTTCACTACAGTCGCCCAGAGGTCTCATCAGTCAGGTCTGAGTCAGTGCTGATCACATCACCAACTCGGTCACAACATCCTCCATCTTCCCATCCACTAGTTTTTTCATTTGATCTTGCATATCATTCATTGCTTTCTTCAACTCACTAATATCCTTTTGAACTCTTTTCAGACCATTATAGCAATTATCACATGACCAGTTTAATCAACTTGATATTTTCAGCTTTCACACCATTGAGATGAGCACATTTCAAGTGACACCAACTAGGACGAGTTTCACAACCAATCCACTTATCCCCCCCCCCAGTTGTCTCCTTACAAGAATAACACCTGGCCATGATTGGCCAGGGTATTCAACAACTCTCTAATCGATTATCAAGTATGAAATAACAGTGTACTGCCCGTTGACGCGAATATACACGGAGCACGTATCAGACACGTCTATTCGCCAAGACCACCTCACGCAGGAATGCAATTGAAATAAGTGAATATTTATAGAATACTAAAAGGAAAGTTATAAACAAGTCCTACGTATTCAAGGGTCTGAAAGTTCATGCTAAAAACTACGAATGTTAGTCTTGAAGAGTATGACACCACTCACTCTTATAAATCATAGCAGAAGTTTATTATTAGTTAACAATAAATAATTTTCTTTTAATGAGAGTAGCATCAAGCCTTGAAGGACCTTAAGTCACAAACGTATGAAAATTGTGAAAGTATTGATATGGGCGGATATGGGACAGGAAGTTTAAGTTTGTGATGGAATTTGGACTCGTCGAGATAGGACAGGGAATGGGTACGATCCCTCTAAAAATAAACTCAAGACTAACATTCAATTGTGTGTATTTGTAAGTAGTAACAGTAAATTATCAAGTACATAACCTACATAGTAAACAAACAATTTATAGAAAATATTAAAATAGTTTATAAGCATAGACATCTTTTGTCATAGTGAAAAAAACCCACTAAAGAGTATGACAACATAAGCAAAAAATATACACATAATCAAACTGGGGAAAAACTCCTTGACAAAGATAAACATACCTGTCAACACCCAATATCAAAATGCCCAAATATAGGACAGTACATTTACTCTACTGTGTTGACTGGCTTACAAATCAGTTCAACTCCTAAATTAAGGAAGTACACAAAAATATCAACTTTTATAACACTCTGGGATGCACCTAACCTAATGTACAGTCGTGGCACATAGTCCTTGATCAGGGTGTAAGGGAAGTCTCGTCAAGGATTATGTGCCGCGAGTGTACAGTCATGAGCCATAATAAGTATCCAGGTTCGTATCAAAACCTGATTGAGTATTAAAATGAGTTACAACAAACAAAAAAACAGGATAAGCGTTGTAATTTGTCCACTAGTATGTCAGATGATTCAAAACTTCCAACACCACAACACCTGGATACTTATTATGACTCTTGACTGTACCTACCACCTTACTGTAGGTATAAATTGACCATATACTTGAAGGGGCAGTAATAAACATAGCAGCAGCAGTGATTATAATTAAATGTTCACTGATCTTTCCTTGATGAATATTAGTGCATACCAAACCTCCCGTGTAACAAACAAGCATCATGCAAGCTACCATTTCATGTTCCATGCAACTACTAAACATACCATGCATTCTACAGTCTAATAGTACTACTGTTTGGGGTGAGTCATGCAGTGAGATGATGAGATTGTCGGCAGGAGAGATCAGTGATAAAGGAGTTACATTATTTACAGTACCTTCTGCTGACATGTTTAACTAAAGAGTACAATATGGTAACGTTATCACGCTGGTGGTAAGGATTCAGGTAAATGTTGTCATGCACAAGGATTGGTTTAACCAAGACTATGCATCTTCCTCCCTCTAGTAATGTGGCACTTTCAATCTTTCTACCTGTCCTTTCTTTCCATTTCCTTCAAACTTTCCGCCTCAACTCTTATCACTTTCTCCCTTGACCAACAGGGTCTTCCAGGACTAAAGCGGTCTTTTTTCATCTTCATGATCAACGTGTTTAACTGGATTAAGTCCTGATAAAGTTTCATAGCACTGTCAAGTAGATTTCAATCATATTCTCACTTATCTCAAAACTGTAAGGAATGAAATAATGGGTTATACATCTGCTCAAGCCGCCCTTATGAGATTCTAAATTTATCACTGAAACTGTACACATCGGAAACCAACGTAAGGAGAATACCAAAGCTTCTCTGTTGGCGCTGGCTATTCTTTAATCCTAAGGGAGTCATGTAGACGTCAGAATGGCCGTGTCAGGCCTAAAGTCTATATTCCAGCAGCACAATAAAGGATCCCACATCTTTTAACTCTATAGGGAGAATGGGAATGCATTGATGGAACAACAGAACTATACTGGCAGCCCAGGCATATAGGGCCAGCCCCTCCTTTATTTTAATTTGCTTTTTCACTGCAACCAGAGGGTACCAGGGGTCTGTGGGGCAGGAGGCCATTCTGCCCCGGGACAACAACAACAGCAGCAACTGGCGGAGGAAAGTTGCTCCCCATTATACTTAGTTGAAGAAATCTGGTGTTTTTGAGATGAATGGTTGGAAAAGGTTATTCTTCATTCCTGGAATAAAATATAACCATTAGTTCTTCCTGGCAACAAAAATACACTGCAAAAAGTACATTGGCTTCCCAAGATATCAAATACGACAGAGTTTATACCAAGGCCGACTAATTTATGGACCGAAATATCAAACTTTCTTTACTCTTGTTTTTGTTTTACTACCATGTTCTTTAAGGCAACAACTTTATTCCCTTGTATTTATACATTAAGGCAACACAGATATTATTTCCAACATAGGTTATGTCCAATCCCTCTCCCACCCCCTTCATTACTGCTCTTTAAATTTGAACAGTGAACTTTGATTATTGTAATTTCAGTGTGGAGTATTTGTCCTTAACAATATACAGTACAGTATGAAGTGTTCTTACCTCCTGCCATCAACCGTTCCTTCCCACCACCATTGAAGATAATGGACAGGGAAGCGTCCACAGGTTGCCAGGTAAACCGACTGGTGTTGAGAGTTGGTTTATATACAGCAGCAGACAACACAGTGGTCCCCGACACAGACGAGTACCGAGTGTCCTCACCTAAAATATTGTACATAAAATCTTGTGAAAGCAAAACTGATTATTGAATTTAAACTAATTTGACCATTCACTCTTAGCTTATCAAGGACTCATGAGTCCTCTCTAATTATCCCAAGTTATTTATTGTGTTAAAATTTAGTTGGTGGGTAGATTCAATCCCTTAACGACAATAGTAACTTTACTAGTTGAATAGAAAAAACATTACAACCATTACAGGTAAAAGGAGTTAGGACTGATCAAAGAAACTTAGAAAATGAGTCGCCACAGCACAACCACCTTATTTTCTTACCAACACTGTGTGAAGATGGAGGGTAGACCAATCCTTCATGTGTCAGAGGTAACAATGGGTCAGTATATATAAGGTGATTGGAGCTTTCATTCTTCCTTCAAGATGGAGGGTAGACCAATCCTTTATGTGTCGGAGGTAACTAGTCAGTTCCTTTAAAGGGGGTATCACACTTAGTTTCTCAGCCTCTTGTTGCTCAGCCGTCATCCTTACTCCTTAGTTTCTTGCTCCGCCGTCATCCTTTCTCGTCCGTCATACACATCATCTGCTCTCCACCATACTACCCCATCCCATCCCATCCCATCCCATCCTATCCTCTATTTAGACACTATTGCCAGAGTTACACATACTTTTATGCATGTGTAACAAAGTCTCAAGTGTCCAAATAAAAAAAAAAAATCACCTTCCTTCTCCCTCTCTCCATTCCATCCCATCCTCTTCCTTTTCTCCATTCCATCATCTTTTCCTCCTCTCCGCTATTCCATCCTTTCCCTTTTCTCCATTCCATCCTATCTATTTCCTTTCCACCATTCTTTACTCGATTGAATCCTCTCCTTCCCTCTCACTTCCTCTTCCTCTTCCCCATTCCACCATCTCTTTCTCTTCATACCCATTCCATCCTCACCCTTCTCTATTCCTTCCTCTTTTCTCTCCATTCTTCCTCTCGTCATTCCATCTCTACCACTACGACTAAAAACACTCCATTTCTCCTTTCACCTCCATATCATTCCTCTGTTGATCCTTCCTCCCGTCCAGTCTAACCAACTACTTCTCTATCAAAAATTCGTTTGCTACACTTTCCCCCCATCCCTTCCCCCTTCTCTGACACCCATCGTTAGGTCACCAATTAAGCTATCTGTACATCCTTCTCTTTCCCTATACTCATTCACATAGTTACCCACTTCTATCATCTGTATATCCAGTTCCTCTAGTGTGGCTTATAGTGTCTCCTCCCTTTACACGTTTATATTCTTTCCTTTCCATTCTATTTCTCTCCTCCATTTTCATCTTTTACCTTAATTCCCTCTGTATAATTATACCTTTAGTTGTCACACTGCCAGACTTCCCTATACCTCTCATAACATTTCTTTCTCCACCACTAACAAATCATACTTTAGCAGCCTTTCCTCCTTCACTCCATTTTCTCAATCCTTCACCTCTCCAATTCTCATCTCTTTATTAGCCCTTGCCACTTCCACCATCTTTCAATCCTTACTCCCATCCTCCCCCTTCTCACTCTGGCCATTTCTCCATCTCCCCCTTCACTCTGGCCCTTCCTTCATTTTCCCATTCACCCTGGCCCTTTTTTCATTTTCTCCCTCACCATGGCCATTCAATCACCCCCTCTGGCCATTTCTTCATTTGTCCCTTTATCCTGGCCATTTCTTCATTTCCTCCCTTACCCTGGCCATTTTCTCTCAATCGCCATGGCCATTTCTTCATTTCCACCATCACCTGGCCATTCTTTCAACCACCCCTTCACTCTGGCCATTTTCTTCTCAATCACTTTGCCATCCTTCCCCATATCCTCCTCCCCCTCATCTGGCCATCCTTCCCCATATCCTCCTCCCCCTCATCTAGCCATCCTTCCCCATATCCTCCTCCCCCTCATCTAGCCAATCCTTCCCCATATCCTCCTCCCCCTCATCTGGCCAATCCTTCCCCATATCCTCCTCCCCCTCATCTGGCCAATCCTTCCCCATATCCTCCTCCCCCTCATCTGGCCAATCCTTCCCCATATCCTCCTCCCCCTCATCTGGCCAATCCTTCCCCATATCCTCCTCCCCCTCATCTGGCCAATCCTTCCCCATATCCTCCTCCCCCTCATCTGGCCAATCCTTCCCCATATCCTCCTCCCCCTCATCTGGCCATCCTTCCCACATCTCCTCTCCCAAACTGGCCATCCTTCCCACATCTCTCCCAAACTGGCCATCCTTCCCACATCTCCTCTCCCAAACTGGCCATCCTTCCTCCCTTCCATCCCATCACAAAGGCTACACACACACACACACACACGGCCATCCTTAATTCCCAACTCCCTCGTTTGATCCCCCCCCCCCATACCTCCCTCGCTTGGCCACCCTCTCCCCCCCCCCCCATCACCCGCACCCTAACCCCCCCCTTGTTTTCCCATTGTTCTCCATCTTTCCCCACACTGGCCACACACTCTCCTCCCCACACTGGCCACACACTCTCCTCCCCACACTGGCCACACACTCTCCTCCCCACACTGGCCACACACTCTCCTCCCCACACTGGCCACACACTCTCCTCCCCACACTGGCCACACACTCTCCTCCCCACACTGGCCACACACTCTCCTCCCCACACTGGCCACACACTCTCCTCCCCACACTGGCCACACACTCTCCTCCCCACACTGGCCACACACTCTCCTCCCCACACTGGCCACACACTCTCCTCCCCACACTGGCCACACACTCTCCTCCCCACACTGGCCACACACTCTCCTCCCCACACTGGCCACACACTCTCCTCCCCACACTGGCCACACACTCTCCTCCCCACACTGGCCACACACTCTCCTCCCCACACTGGCCACACACTCTCCTCCCCACACTGGCCACACACTCTCCTCCCCACACTGGCCACACACTCTCCTCCCCACACTGGCCACACACTCTCCTCCCCACACTGGCCACACACTCTCCTCCCCACACTGGCCACACACTCTCCTCCCCACACTGGCCACACACTCTCCTCCCCACACTGGCCACACACTCTCCTCCCCACACTGGCCACACACTCTCCTCCCCACACTGGCCACACACTCTCCTCCCCACACTGGCCACACACTCTCCTCCCCACACTGGCCACACACTCTCCTCCCCACACTGGCCACACACTCTCCTCCCCACACTGGCCACACACTCTCCTCCCCACACTGGCCACACACACTCCTCCCCACACTGGCCACACACACTCCTCCCCACACTGGCCACACACTCTCCTCCCCACACTGGCCACACACTCTCCTCCCCACACTGGCCACACACTCTCCTCCCCACACTGGCCACACACTCTCCTCCCCACACTGGCCACACACTCTCCTCCCCACACTGGCCACACACTCTCCTCCCCACACTGGCCACACACTCTCCTCCCCACACTGGCCACACACTCTCCTCCCCACACTGGCCACACACTCTCCTCCCCACACTGGCCACACACTCTCCTCCCCACACTGGCCACACACTCTCCTCCCCACACTGGCCACACACTCTCCTCCCCACACTGGCCACACACTCTCCTCCCCACACTGGCCACACACTCTCCTCCCCACACTGGCCACACACTCTCCTCCCCACACTGGCCACACACTCTCCTCCCCACACTGGCCACACACTCTCCTCCCCACACTGGCCACTTCTGCTAAGAAGAATAAAAAAAGAGAGGAACTTTGAATGTGAAGAATGTGGAAAAAAGTTTGTGACAAAATGTCATCTAAAGCAGCCACTCTCCCACACACTTACTCCCACATCTTCACTGTCTACTCTCCCCCACACTGGCCACACTCTCCCACATCTCTCCCCCACTGTCCACTTTCTTCCTCCTTGGGCAACCTTTCCCATCTCTCACAGACAGTTCCCTCTCCACAAATACAGTCTTTCTCTCACCTTGAGCGGCCATCCCATCCATCCACCCTCCCACCAACACCGCGGTAACCATCCACCAACACAGAGGTATCCATCTATCCAACCATTCATCCCCTTCCCTGTTCAGTTAGTTACACCAACATTTCCTCGACACACACACACACTCCGAAGTTCCTCAGAACACCTTCACCTGCCAAGAATAGAAATAAATTATTATATCTGTCCAATATATTTGAACCCACTGTAACCTGGCAAATTTAGGATTAAGGTTACTACACGTCTGGCATTTCCAAGACCAACATCCCCCAGTACTTGGAGCGGACATGCCCCTACCTAACCGTGTGCCTACCCAGAGAAAAAACGAGAGAGAAAGAGCTCCAAGCAAGGGGGCATCTACACCACTACTCTGAAATTGAAGAAAGGGTTTCATTAGTAAAAAATGGGCCAGGACAGTGGGTGAAAAAAAAATGAAAGTTTTACACTCACTCTAACCTCCCGCGACGTGATGCTCCAGCGATGATTGAAGACATTGTTAACCAACCTGAAAAGGAAAAGGTATTTAGTATACTTTAGAGCAATGTTTAGATAGTATGGCATTTCTGTAATTTCTGCTAAAAATTACAACCGACATATATAAAAGTCTAATATAGTCAATGGGAAGGGCTGAGTGAGGAAAAAGGGAAGTAAGGTAGGGCTGAGTAAAGCAGGGCTGAGTAGTCACATGCTACCCACAGCCTCCAATCGAGAAGTATATAATTATAAAAAAGTTTCCGACTGATTAATACCAAGGTAGTTTTGTAATGCCACAATTTTATGAATTCTACGAATGCGATGACAGGGTGCGCAACAAACTCTTAGTCATAACAAGTTGGCCAGCTGCTGCACACAGGTAAGATGAAGTCACGTACTCATCACAGAAAACGTTTATACTTAAACTGGGAAACGTGAATATTGTCATTAATTTGCTAAATGAGTTAAAGGCTGTTCCAGTAAAGTACACTCAACCTAATAAGATCCTTACCTTAACGATGAGAAGAGTTCGGTGAGAAGATAATTTTTGACGCCCATTGGCTGAATGAAGCCTCTCGCTTTACAATAATTGAAGTAAGGTTCTTGTTTAAGGCAACACATCTCTGCTAGTTTCTTGCTAAACGTCACTCACATCTTCACTCAATTGTGGACCAATTGTGGTCATTTATATTTCCGCTCGTTTCTTAGTCAAGGTCATAACATGTGCTAGTTACTCGTCCACAGCCACTACCACCACTCCATTACTTGATATCCTCTGGTATAATGACCCACCTCACCACAGTACACGTCTGTGACAAAGAAATTAACATTAATAAGTAAACCTGCAGAATGACAACCAACACTACATTATTAATACTGTACCTCACGAATATATACTTTACTAAACTGGACCTCAAGTAGTTTTAGTTCAGCTTCCAACAATTCAGTAAGGAAATACTACAAGATAAAACAACAACAACAACATTACACTTAAGCAAATCTGCTTATACCACCGACCGAAATATACTGTAAAGTTGAATGTAAACTATAGTCACCGGAAATGATCACCGGTTAACGTAACGCAACGCAACTATTATAGGTAGCCTATAGGCTACTTATCCAGTCAGCTATTATTACTAAAACAAATTGGGTCTTTTAACACAAACCAAAATATATTCATAAACGTAATTAAGGAATCTCAAATATATACTTACATTATATACAGAATAGAATATGGAGTAATAAAGTTAGCACGACTTGTCACTGCCGAAACTGAAACCAGAGTGAGAAAAGTAACAGAGACGGACCTTCCTCGTGCCCTCTGTCTTGCCTCCCTCCAATTTGCTCCAAACCATGGATCCAAACACTTTACACCCAACTCCACCATTTTTGCCCATGTTGCCAACCGATTCTAAAATATTTTAAAAATTAATCCTTGTGACTCTAAATTTCAACGAGTTATTATCGTGAGTGTAACCTTCTTATATAAGCATAAGACACTGTGTACTTGTCTGATTATTAGTGTTTATAGGAATACAATATTGTTATTAATCGATAATTGATAATATCCAACAACAAGTAACAAGTAACAAGGTATGGTATGGTTCATGAGTGGTGGTAGAGATGTAGGGGGCAGCACTGAGGCTACCGGAAGACCAAATGAATAGGGGGGGGGGAGAGGAGGGGAGTTGGAGGGTAGCGAGAAGTACGGGGGGGGAGGGGGGGAAAGCATGGGACAGGAGTGGGAAAGAGGTGAGAGAAGCTGTGAATGTAATGTTAACAATACATATTATAAGTGTATTGTGCATAACAGATAATATCAATTTTCTAGCGATTAAAGAGAGAAAGCTTATACATTTCAAGGAGAATTATTTAAATCGCTACGGTGCACAAAAGTTCATTCTCTCATCCAGCTACGACGTGAGTGAATCACCTGTGCTTCGAGAGTAATTGATTAATATTAGGCGCCGCAACACTGCTTCGAGATGAACGATGCGATGAAGCAAATGAGAGTAGATGGCGACTTGTGATGTTGGTATGAACGTATGAGGGACTGAGTCAAGGTGAAGGAAGAGGGGGAACTATAATGATGTTGGTATGAACGGTGTGTGTGTGTGTGTGTACTCGGATCCTTTCAACAGGGCAGGAGTGTGTGTGTGTGTCTTTCTGTGTGTGTGTGTGTGTGTGTCTTTCTGTCTGTGTGTGTGTCCATCAGTCAGTCCAGTCAGTCAGTCCATCAGTCAGTCCTGTCATCTAGTCCATCAGTCAGTTCATCAGTCAGTCCAGTCCAGTCAGTCAGTCAGTCAGTCCAGTCAATTAGTTAGTATCTTGCCCAGACAGTAATAGGTCTCATAATATCCAATACTGTTGAAAGAAGATAACATTTATTGTAATAATTATTATGCACCACTTTATTTATGTGGGTGAGAATTGATGTGTGTCTGCAGTAACTTTGTATAATTAAGTGTGTATGGATACGTGTGCATGAATGTGTATGTTACGTGTGCATTTTTATGTTCAGTGTGTGTATACAGTTGGCCAACGTTCCACCTGGGTCACCCCGCTGCGAGAGGAGAGTAACGTTCTGGCAACACTATACAATTATGTTTGTTCGTGTGGACGTATTCGACGAAAGTTCGGATCATCAACACTCTTCTTATGTAGTGAACCTCAGCTGCAGCCCGAGTTCATATGATAAATGGCGGGGTTATAACTTGACATTATAAACTGTATACAGTAAGTTACATTATTCAATTTTATCATATAAATATAGATACCGGTGTCTGACTACTCTTTTAACATTTCGCCTGTCTTGGACCGTCTCTGTTAAACCTAACGAAATACTATTCTTGATCCGGGACATGATTATCTAAGATTCTAAGGCAATTCGTTAATTAGTACAACACTAGATTATGGAAAGTCATGAATCTTAACAGAATTAGATAATGAATTCCAAAATTCATTATAGGATGGATATAAATTTAAACTAATCTAAAAAAAATAGGACATGGAGATATTGGAGGTCGAAATTGGTTCGTCTTAACAAGGCTTTGATCAGTATGACCAGTGGCACACAACAATAATTTTCTGTGCAACCAACCATATATTCATGAAGGTGGCTAAGCCAATGGGAGAGACATCTTACTTCTGAAACATTTATCTCCCTTCCTAGACACAAATTAGGAAGTCCAGTGTAGAAACCTTCAACCCTACTGATGCCGTCATGTTTCATTGCCGTTATCGCTTTATTTAATTACTTTTACCCTCGTAAACTAATAAAAAATAATCTGTAGTAAACTCGAAACACTTTAATTCTCTTATTCAGATGGTAATTGACAGTGACAGTTCATATTTCCAAAGTTGTCAAGCCGCACCCAACTTCATAATTATTACCCTGCCATCGATGGTATGAACTCAGGCTGTATCTGAGGTTCACTTCAGAAGAAAAGTGTTGATGAATCTTCACAGCATCTTCTCATGCCATTCTTTTCCATCCCTACCCATTTTCACCCAAACCTAACATAATGGATATACCGTACCTGTATGTATTCATGATTGTATGTACTATTGCGGACAAAAGTTTCTTTCTACTCCGGGTGATAAGTCCACACGACTGCTGCCCCCTTTCTGGCAGGCAGGTTGAAGTTGGCTCGAGAACTACACCACCGCGTAAACCAGCAACCGAACAGTTGACTGACTCGGATTCAGAGGGAAGTAATTTACCTCCCCCCCCCCCTCCTCTCTCTCTCTCTCTCTCATGTATAGCATATAAATACATGCATTATAGTTGATAGGTAATATTAGGTGTAAAGAAGTGATAACTGCACAAGAAGAGATCCCCAGTACTACTATTGAACATCTTGGAACACTGACTGTATCATAAATATACCATTTTCCTTTTACACGTAGCCAGGGTCTGTATTCACTCGGCATATCAGAGTTTGCACTTGCTCGTATGCTTGCATTACTGATCTCCCAGAGTGTTTCAGGCTTATTTCGAAGCAGTGAATGGATTTGCTATTCTATTAGTATGAATTTATATTATGATTTCGGAGCAGTGCCGGGTCCTTGTTCTTGCCATGAATGATCGCTTACGAAGAAAATATTATCTTAATTAAAAGTGAACTTTGCTTTTGTGAATAAGGGCCCAAATGTCCTACGGACTGTCATGGACACAAACATGACTAGTGGAAACATGACATTTTCCACTTTTAACTAGTGGAAAATAAAATAAATAAACATATATAAATGGATATATTACATATAGGTGCTGCAAATACAGAACTACAGGTTATATAGAGTAAATCTAAGTGCATCGATCGAACAGTGGTACAATCATGAGACAGCCATATAGCCTACTACAGACCAGTGAGTCCTTGAAAAGATACCAAAATAGTGAGCACAGATAACATTACTTTTAAAGGATCATTACTCCCATTGGATTTTAAATGAGGTATTTAATTCTTTTTTTTACTACATGCTTTCTGTGGATTTAAAATTATACTATTTTTAGTAAGAACTATGATTCAGTTTATTCTTGTAATATTTCAGCTTTTATGTGATTTCTGACAAATATTAGTACTGGGGTTCTCTTCTCGTGCAATAATCACTTGTTTTGCACCTGATATTACCTATCAACTAATGTATCTATTTATATGCTATACACATGAGAGAGAGAGAGAGAGAGAGAGAGAGAGAGAGAGAGAGGGGAGGGGAGGGGAGGGATAAATTACTTCCTATCCGAATCAGTCAACTGTTCGGTTGGTGGTTTATGTGGTGGTGTAGTTCACGAGCCAACATCAACCTGCCGGCCAGAAAGGGGGCAGCAATCGTGAGGACTTATCACCCGGAGTAGAAAGAAACTTTTGTCCGCAATAGTACAGTACTGTACATACGTGTGTAAGTAATTGGTGTAGATTTGAGCCTGTCACGTACACTCGTAATATATAATTTCTGACCAGAGTGTGAGGAGCAGAAAGCTTCGAATCGCCTGGTATTGCTCATTTCCTCACTCAGTACACATATAGGGGCTAAGTTCGAATGCAGGATATGTGTGTGTGGTGCCTGCCGTTCTTCTCTGGTCAGGGATTTCGTATAACGAGTGTACAGTCACAATTAAAATTAACCACCGACTTTTTCCTTCCATCGTAGTAAATATTCTGGTAATAAAGAACAACACGAGTATGATTTTGCAGCACCTTATAATAATAATTGATGGGGTTTAGTTGACGTAAGGTGTTATTGTATGATTATATTACGATTTGATACTGGTTTATATGCACGATGGAAGGAAAGTGTCGGTGGTTATTTGATTGTGGCGGTACTGTAACTTGAATTTTTCACTGAGAGAGAGAGAGAGAGAGAGAGAGAGAGAGAGAGAGAGAGAGAGAGAGAGAGAGAGCGAGTGTATATGTATGTGTGTGTGTGTGTACAGTCACTCATAAAAGTAAAGACACCCCCAGGCAAGACACCTTTTAAGTGGTGTGATATCGGTTCTGGTAACATTGTACAGCTGGTCACACTCCCGTGAGACCGACCCAGCGTTGTCAATGTTGGCCGAGATAACCCCGAAACACTAGTTGTGAGCTCTGCTCGCTCGAACCATTCACTGGTGGGAGGGAGAAGTAAGGAGAGATTTGAGGAGGGTAGGGGGGGTGTCTATACAAGAGAGGGGAGAAATTATTCTTGGGGAGGTGAAAAATGTGTGGAAGCCCAGTTATCAATTATTTATATACCGACATTCGTGTCAATTATTAACATCATTAAATGTAAGATTAAGTTTTTCATATTATGATGTAACACAAAAACAACCGAGGTAATATTATTGTATACGGTATTTTTTCGTATAATATTCAATGGTTATCATCAAGCACTAAACGCTGAAAAATACTTACACAATAACTGAATAAGAATCATGAACCAGAATGCTCTTTATTAAATGAAGCAAATGTGAATACCTTTATATTACATGTGTCAAGTGTTGATACCACTAACACACACTTCCATTTCCCCCGTATCTACCTAACAATTTATAATCGTGTCAAATATCAAGGCTCTCATTATCCCTCACGTGATAGCAACCTTGTAATATTCTGAATACTTTTAATAATAGCCTGTTGTATTGAAATATTGGAATTTGACTATGAAACCTTTTTTTTGTCATTTGTCTCTTGGTAGCAAAAATTATTATTTGGTCTGTATCTCTCTTCTCCGTGTGTATCTCTCTTTTCTGTGTGCATGTAATATACTTATATAATTATCTAAGCCAGTACACACACACATAACATAATAATGTTGGTGACAGAGGTTCTATTGGTTTTATCTGTCATGAGTTGCGAGAGAACTATATTCATAATTATTTAAACATTGTAATAGTTCCATTAAGTAATACATGGGATGCACAGTTGAGGTTTCATCGGACATGTTAATAAAGAAGCTGGCAACTATTTTCAACATTTCTTAAAATTAAACTTTATTGTAGGCGAGTTAAGGTCTGATATCCTGTGTTTCCCATCATACAACACCTTCCCAATACTCACACCGTTGTATTTGATGAAGTATTGGTCTTTACTGTCTTCTGCTACAAGATTGATATTAGTGTGACATTCCATAATTATACACTCTACCAATACTCATACCGTTGTATTTGATGCCGTATTGGTCTTTACTGTCTTCTGCTACAAGGTTGATATTAGTGTGAATTTCCATATACACTCTACCAATACTCACACCGTTGTATTTGATGCCGTTTTGGTCTTTACTGTCTTCTGCTACAAGGTTGATATTAGTGTGAATTTCCATATACACCTTGCCTCGTGAACTGACTGACTGCACCACCTTACACATCTTCAAGTCATCAGGACTGCCAACATGTTGGAGAGGGAATATTTCCACACTCAGTATTCAATACCCTTACCAGTTTAGTGGTTTTCAACCAACTCATAATCTTCTTGGAGTATCAAAACTAATTTGGGCTAACGAGACTAGAGTCAACGTCAATCTCTAATTAATGCAAAAAAAAAAAAAAAAAATACAGTTGACAAGCCTGTGGGTGCCAGACGCAATCTCCCTGGCCTCTGCTCACATGTATTATCTGCCAGAATAAAACAAATTCGCTACCTAGAAACAGATGAAATACTGAGGGATTTATAGTAAATTATCAAACAGCACGTGTTCAATATATTCAATACAACGAGCTATTATTAAAAGTATTCAGAATATTACAAGGTTGCTATCACGTGAGGGATAATGAGAGCCTTGATATTTGACACGATTATAAATTGTTAGGTAGATACGGGGGAAATGGAAGTGTGTGTTAGTGGTATCAACACTTGACACATGTAATATAAAGGTATTCACAGTTGCTTCATTTAATAAAGAGCATTCTGGTTCATGATTCTTATTCAGTTATTGTGTAAGTATTTTTCAGCGTTTAGTGCTTGATAATAACCATTAAATATTATACGAAAAAGTATACAATAATATTACCTCAGTTGTTTTTGTGTTACATCATAATATGAAAAAGTTAATCTTACCTTTAATGATGTTAATAATTGACACGAATATCGGTATATAAATAATTGATAACCGGGTTTATTTTCGTACTTTTATTAAAGCTTCCACTCATTTTTCACCTCCCCAAGAATAATTTCTCACCTCTCTTGTATAGACACCCCCCCTACCCTCCTCGAATCCCTCCTTACTTCTCCCTCCCATCAGTGAATGGTTCGAGCGAGCAGAGCTCACAACTAGTGTTTCGGGGTTATCTCGGCCAACATTGACAACGCTGGGTGGGCCTCACGGGAGTGTGAACGTCAGAGGTGGTGTGGGTTGTGTTTGGAGGAAGGTTGGTTTGCTCGAAACATTATCCCAACACATGCTTCGTCTCATCTACCATTAGTTACAAATGTGTCGAGCAAATCAACTTCATCTCTCAAGCGCCATCACTGACGTCACGTACACTGTTGCCAGAACCGATATCACAAGTATAAGAAGATGACTGGCCTGTGGGGGTCTTATTTTTATGAGTGACTGTACCTTGAGGTGTGCACTGAGAGAGAGAGAGAGAGAGAGAGAGAGAGAGAGAGAGAGAGAGTGTGTGAGTGTGTATGTGTATGTATATGTATATAATTATGTGTGTGTACAGCCACAATCAAATATCCACCATGTACTGTTACCTCTACTAGTAACGAGCACAGCCTCCGGTAAGGTTGTCGAAATGTTGCACCACTGTGTTTGTTTACTAGATGTGGTACAGTGGATAATATAGCAGAGTTGTGTTTTGTCTATTCGTTTACTTTTATTACGAGTATCCAAGCAAAGTGGTGCCACATTTTGCCAAACCCATCAGACGCTGTGTTTCCTACTAGTGGAGGCTGTACAGTACATGCATGGATGCTAACTTATGCTTCCGACTGTACTTTGAGCCAGACACACCATCTTCATTATGGTACAAAATTTCCCTGGGTATTTCCAAGAATCCAAGTAGTATTGAATTCCATCCCTTCTCAGAAAATGTTCAAGGTTGACCACAGGGAAGGTGTGCTTCACCACGAGGCTTTAATAAATTAAGGGGAGACACTCTTGACTAGAAAGTTTTGCTTTAGTGAATCCTGCAAGCTATGTTGCAATACAGATATCTCCCCTATAAGTAACATTGAGGTGATTTACTTCCTCGGATAGTTTGAGGGAATCAATATATCACAAACAGGTCCTCCTCTTAACTGGGGTTATGGAATCAAGCTGGTATATGTATAAGATACCTGAAGTCAATAGCTTCCATGGAGTATTGGATTGCTACACCTAAAACAGACTTGAAGATTCAACACGAGCAACAATAGTAAGAAATAATTATCGAATCATGGGAACCACTTACCTGCATAACAAAAATAAGACTTTTAGAGGACTTAATTATTTTTAGAATATGGGGACTATATACAATATACAAACAATCAGCAGAGAAAACATACAACTGAGAAACGGAGGGAGGGACGAGTTCTGTGAAGGGACGTAGGAGAGAATGGCAGATAACTTGAACGGTTGAATCCCTCTACTCAGTTGCCAGATAAATCCAGCAAGTCCCGAGACTATAAAAAGCCAGGTAACAGTGGTTGAGTTCCAGTCGAGCTGTAGTTAGCGGTGTTATAGGAAGGGTTTGTAAAGTGAAAGTATTGACTGTGTCGTGTGAAAATGCTGTGTTCCCGTGCTGTGTTGCTGTGGTGAGTGTCCTTATTGTGTATATTGTGTATTATTCAGAGTGTGGGTTTTTATACATGAGTTTATTACAGAAATTACTTTGTACAGCAAGAGGTGTTTTTATTGTGCATGTGGAGTGAGGTTGGGAGTGTTACATCATCAGTGTGTACTCGTACACACTCTCTCTCTCTCTCTCTCTGCTAAGTGTGATACATCACCTTATAAAACAGTTGTTGTTTTCATCTACTGCAAGGCCATATTCTTTTTCGGTACAAGCAGGTCGACAAAACCGAAACGCCATCATGACAGTGTATTTAGTTAAAAAATAATTAACATTATTTCATATCTAATGTGTTTTGGGGTAGCAAATTGGAAAGAGCAGCCGACTTTGAGAGGTAAGTTGCCCATTTTCTGGCCTGACTTTTTGACAATGACTGGGCCGAGGTATGTGTTAAAATTTGTGAATGGGATCAACTAAGGGAAGTGGGGTTTGGGGTGAATAAAAATTTCAATGACGGAGAGAGAGAGAGAGAGAGTGTGTGTGTGTGTGTGTGTGTATTGGGGAGTGAAAAAAAAGTGTTAAAGTGTTATCATATACATGTCATGCATAACCACACTAACTTGTCCTGAAACCTTATGAATATACTGAAAGAGCAATACACTCAGGGTAAACAAGAGAAGTGAATGATGCAGAGGTAACTTCATTTCAAAGGTGGCATAGGTTAATCTATCATCATCCTCTCAATGAACATTATATTGTATTGGGGTCAAGGCTCTGTGGTAAAGTCGGCAACATAAGTTCCCTACATTTCCACCAGCGAAAGTATGAGCCTGTTAATGTTGTAACACTATGATTTTACATGCAGATATGACATACATACTTCTCACATTTTAAATTATATACGTTGTTAGAACAAAAACTGGTTCAGAATGTAACTTTATCTGGTGAGGTTAGCATTACTTAAGACATGGGATGGAGGTAATTTATGCTACCTGCTGTACCTCACTGCAGCTGAGGTGAAGGGTCTCCAGTACTTCATCATCTCAGACCCGTACGGTATTGTAAAAATTAATAATATGAGCTGACAGACACACTCACTGTTCCCTGACCGTACTGTTGAAGGCAAAAATCGTGATAATCGTGTGCTCATATACTGTTCCCTGACCGTATTGTGGAACGCGAAAGTCGTGTACAGACAGCTGGCGGGTACAACGTGGTAATATAATGAAAACTTGATTATTCATTCCACCGTGTTTTTAGCTGCACGTGGCCAGGGTTTCACCTAATAATGGGCTCAGACTTCTAATTAATATTGGCCACAAGAATTCGTACACATACTGTTGTTTTCGAGGGCTTACAAAGTATAGCAAATGTAAGATTACGTAACTGCAATATAACATTATCATTAGGTTTGTTGTTTTGCAACCACCGAGTCACGTGGTTAACCTTTCATTGCAATACTTCCAGAATAATGACCTCACTTACCATATAGCAAGTGTAAAAGAGGGAGTTGAGGTGAAGGGAAGATAGGGATGTGGTGGTAATGAGATACCACGTACGGTACCATAAACATTACACTGGAAAATTGCTTGAATCTTGCATTTCAACTCATGAAAATTTTGTTGACAAATCGGGTGTTTTGTATATTTTGTAAAACTGATCATGTGTGTGTGTGATGGGAGCAGAGAGCCAGAGGATGCATGGAGGAGAAGACCCATACATGTCCTCTGTATATTCAATAAGATCAAAGGTAAACAAATCTTCTATAAATATTGTGTACATGTGTGTTTCAGTGTGGTGATGGTGATGGGGGTCGAGTGCCAGAACTTAGAGGAGGAGACGCCCAACAGTGGTGTCAGTGTCGGCAGCTGCTCCAAGACGGTAGTGCTCGACAAAAACTTCGACAATACCAGGGTGAGTACCGAGTCAAACAAGAGTCTATTTTCTATGTAGGATATGGTAGTAAACTCAGTTGTCAAAGAAAGCTATTGTTATTGTGTGATGCTAGAGCTGGCATAAAGGGAGATTCTCTTGTTGGTGAATTGGAAGGTCTCCGATTTCTGCAAACTATACAGTATATGCCACGAAACATATCCCATATTAGCGTACCATTGAGGACGTCTGTTTTCTGGTACGGTAAAAAGGAATCAGTAGCCTTTTAATTTACCAACATGAGAATCTACCCTTAAAGTTAATGAAGTGTATGAAACCTGACACGATGGAAACTCAGCCTTGAATCATTAACAACAAACAGTATGTAACTATGATCTTGGAATGCCTGTTGGTGCCTTACAGATTCTATGCTGTATATAAAATCAATGACGGAACATACTATTATGAGTTGTATGAATGGTCCAGCAAAAAAATATATAAAAATAAAAATAATGAAGTAGAGAGGCTGTACGATAATTAGGCCAATAAACCTGAAGGAGTGTATTGTATTTACATTCCCCTGACCTTCTGGTGACTTATATGGCAGTCAGTCAGTCAGTCAGTCAGTCAGTCAGTCAGTCAGTTCACTCGGAAAGTAAGATAGTCAGACAATTATTTAGCTAGGCAGTCAGTCAGTCAGTCAATTTATTCGTTCATTCATTAGTCAGTCAGACAGTCAATTCAGTTAGGCTAGTCAAATATAATTCATTCAGTCAGTCAGTCAGTCAGTCAGCTTTCATTCAGTGATGGGAGTGAGTGGATGTCGGGGGAAGGGGAGCAACACAACCTTCCTCCGTCATTATTTATGGTAATTTATTTTACGTCTGCAAGGGTAGCGTTGTTTCGTCAAGGTCTCAGTGTAGTCTATGAACATCAAGCTTTTCTAACTCATCAACCAGACTAAGTACTACACATACATAAACAACAAGTATCTAGTTTCCTAACAACCTATAAACGTGTCAACTATCTACTTCCGTACCTATGGATTTTTACACCAAACTAATTATTTAACTGTATATCTAACCATGCAACTTTCTATGTATCTAATCTATTTACCCTCCTAACTATATAAATAACTACCTTCCTATCTTACTGCCTAATGAAGTAAGCAATGTACTGTAGGCTACATACATAACACCATCTTGAGGCCAGTTGGTGGTTTGAGAAAGGACACCCAACTCTCACTATTATCACCCTTACCACCACCACCACCACCACACTAGGTAAACAGTACACTCAAAGTTATATAAAGGTCGTCCATTTTTTTCTACCCCAGGAATGTCGTTCGCCGTTTTATGAGCGGAAAATTACACTGAGTGGAAGAGGAAGGAGGAAGGAGGGTGAATAAAATATAGTCAGCTAGCCAACTGGAGATTTGTATTATAGCACATTCAGTCTGGTGGAATCAGTTTTCCTCCAGTTTTGGGTGCTAAATTAAAGGGCTATTGATTCCTCCAAACTATACCCCAAAACAAATCACTTATTATAAATAAATAATATATATATAAATACTTATCGAACATGTATTAAATTGTACTGCCACCTATCTGTTTGAAAGAAATGTACTGTACACTCGCCAACAAATGCGGTGTCACCTTCCCAAACGCTTCTTGTAGGATAATGATCAAACAAACATATTTAATCATACATAATCAAAATACACAGCTGGCTAATAAATATGTTATTGTACTTTAGTTTTGGGCCTGTGAAGCGTACTACGGTACCATACATACATAGTTAGTGACTTGGGTAGAAGAGGCGATACCGCTTTTGTTGTTAGTGGGTGTACTTACGTATACATGAACCACGGTACAATAATTATGACAAGAAGTAAGCTGGTGTTCGGCAGTCAAAACTTTAACACAAATATATACAGTATTCGAGTCAGAATATCTTACAGCTGTTATAACTCAGGGGGTTTACAGTACAATACATAAGTTTAATAACTGTACTCCATTATTTATCTGACCTGGTGAACTTATACCAGCTCTCTCATTCAATCATTTGACTTATTCAGTACATGTAATGCAATCCAAGACAAACTACATCAAATATTTACATCTAAACACTGGAATGTACTGTATGCCAAACGTGTATCTACAGTCACACTACTCACATGGACATAGTTATATTTCCGCCAAGGTAAATACAATGAATGGATAGTGGTGGTCGTGCAAGTCACAGTGAGATCCTTGTGTTGCATTGGTTTGGTTTATATTGTACTGTAGTTGCACTGTGTTGTGTTGTGTTGTGTTGGTTTATGTTGTACTGTAGTTGCATTGTGTTGTGCTGTGTTGGTTATGTTGTCCTGAAGTTGCACTGTGTTGGGTTGGGTTGTATTGTAAGTATTTGTTTATTTTGCACAGTCGTTGCATTATGTTGTGTTGTGTAATGTAGTTAGTTGCATTAAGTCAAGTTTTTGTTGTGTTGTCTTGGTATACATGTATCTTGCACAGTAGGCTATAGTTGTATTGTGTAGAGTTGGATTTTCCCTCGCCTTACGGTATCACAGCTTTCACAAACTGGTCCCAACCCTTGATAACCAAACCCATTATGTTATGCACTCCCTATCATTACCACCTGGACCTGCTTGTCTCTCTCTCTCTCTCGTTCTCATTCTCACTCTCCCTCGCATAACCACCACTAAGACTTGCTATCATAAACACCACTACTCTCACTCTCTCTCATCCTTGGCTTTCTCTCAACTACCACTCTCTCTCTCTCTCTCTCTCTCTCTCTCTCTCTCTCTCTCTCTCTCTCTCTCAACTGTAGGCTACTTTATGGACCAATAGGAGAAATATACAACTGATACCAACCATCTGTGGTATGTGTACAGTACCTACAGTAATCCCCTTAGCACTCATTACCCTGCAGGTTATCAGGTTATTTCCATTCCCTTTAAACACAAGGGATCCCTAACATTTGTGGAGGCCTACATTGAACCTATTTACCGTTACAAACAAACGCCTGCTCTTCTTGTCATGTGATGAAATAGTTAAGAAGTCACATTTCTGTCATTAAATTTTGCACGGAGTAATTTGCGATAAATATTTACATTATTGCTTGCCTTTATATATATATTATGTGCGCCTAGCTACAGTACAGTATTAGGCTACGCGGAGTCGAAAGGAGGTCTACTCAGAAACTAGTAAAGAAAAAATTATTGAACACTTCCAATTAACAGCAGTGATTTGATCACTACGTTTTCATTAGATATTTCTTTTCACTTTTAACTACAACAAAACGTGTGAATTTCGTTTCTCCTTCATAGAGTACACGGGAAGAATTATTATTAAAATGAGCAGAAACCTACACCACACCATTACCGTATATATTTAGGACCTTCTTTATTCTCAGGGTAATTATAGGAATGAATGAGGCAGACATACCACCATAACTCGATACTTGTAGAGGCATGGACACGACAACGGAAGAGTATTTTTTTATTATACTGTATATATATATTATTATGTACTCTATAATGTACAATATTGGCCACCACTAATAATAGGTTGATTCCCAATACTACGTAGCCACTATACAAAAACATCCCTCCTCTGATTTAATTAACGCACCATTATAAACGTGGGGTATAGACAGACAACTTTTTAGGTGGAGGTGAGTGACTGGACGTACTGTACAGTCTGCGGCAAAAATCGTGTCGCGTAACTTAGGGTTTTTTGAAGGATAACATTAATTAAGGAATTACAATAACCAGGGGAGAAATTAGTAAACTTCTCTGCGTTTTCATTTTACGAGCCTCTGAAGCTTATATTTCCATACAGTAATTCAGGGCTTGGCAGATGTGTTGATACGACTTTTTTTCACCATATAGTGAGTTAGAATAGTGACCATTTTTACCATGTAATTTGAGTTAGAATAGTGACCATTTTTACCATGTAATTTGAGTTAGAATAGTGACCATTTTTACCATGTAATTTGAGTTAGAATAGTGACCATTTTTACCATGTAATGTGGGTACGAATTCCTGCGGCCATCTGAACAC
Organism: Petrolisthes cinctipes; assembly: GCA_033782935.1. Lineage (NCBI taxonomy): Eukaryota > Metazoa > Arthropoda > Malacostraca > Decapoda > Porcellanidae > Petrolisthes > Petrolisthes cinctipes. Next base: position 3,831 of record JAWQEG010002219.1, on the reverse strand, counting down.
CTGGGATATGGAGGGTAGGGTATAATAACTAGCTGGGATGACAGATGAATTATGAGTTCCTAGAAAAATGATATACAACATGTACAGTATATCATGGTTACCTCCTCATGTAGTACGTAAATTAATAGAGTGACCTTGTAGAGTACTGTACCTTGGGGCTAAGTCGTGAAGGCTATGTGGGTAGCTAACCAGAGAGTATAGCAGCAAAGGGTGGTGGTGAGGGCAGCTATCTACTTGTATAAAAAGGGTTCTCACACTGAACTCTCTAATCTAGGACCTGTGTAATGCAGTATAAAATCATCACTGGAACGTTGTGATATACTTGTGATGTTAAAAATTATACGGTATTCAGCTTATAATGAAAAGCAAAGCAATAAAAATGTAACTTCACTACTTTCATTAAACTGTCAAACATGAACCTACCAAGATGGGTCACGTGAGGAACGCAACAATAATGTCAAAGCAGAAACGTTGTAGCTTCATCTAAATATAGCCTACTTGAATCATTGTTATGTTTGTATTTTCTTTGCCATCAACATTATTCCATCACTGAGCCAAGTTGATGTCAGGTAACATGCTGAGCTGATGTCATTAAACTGTCTGACATGCCAGGACAACAGAATCTTCCTCTGTTGTAAATTTCGAGTATGGTACTGAAAAGCGTGCCAAAAATGTCTGCTGATTAATTTTTTCAATAGAATTTCTAAATCTATGCCAATTATACCCTGAATTCGTCCTCACGATTGTATTCATATGAAAACCTTGACATAAATATTTTATTCCTAAATTATCTTTTTTCTACATCTTTTTCCACTTGTTTGAGGGGTCGATGTTCACTCTGGAAATTTGCAGATGGACTCACGGTTTATTTAATGTCCTTCCTGATACCAACCCTCATATGCTTGGCTGAGCCTCCATCCACAGTGATTCCGCCAAGGAAGGATACAACTGCAAACAGTCATACTCACAACCCATATAATTATCGTCCCTACTGCCCACACCACAGCTGAGGAGTCTGTACTTATGAGATACAAGGTCACTACAGTATATCATCATGGTTACAACAGTTACCATACCTTAGTATTACCCTAGGTATTCATTATACCGACCAACCCTGTACTTAAGGGTGGATGGAGAGCCAAGTCGAATGGCGCCAACAGCTGCACCTCCACGTCCTCCAGGGAATCAAGACCACGATATTCAGGGTCAACAACCTTGAAGGCAAATCAACCAGGACTTACTAGTTACTACCATTCATCAAATATCATCGAAGTAAACCTATATAAACATGTCACAGATCACAATCCTTTGCCATTTTTCTCTAACCGTCCAGACAATTCACGTGACGTGGTGCTGGATCAGTGAACCAAAAACCACGACAGATGTCACTTGGTAACCAGTTTTCATGAGACAGTAGTTGAACAGTCTTGCGAAAAAACTATAAACCAACATACATAATACTTGTTTTTCATAGTATATAGCTGCCAGGGGAACGTGTGTATACTATTACTACCAAAATTTCAAGTTCAATATAAGTTACATAGCTACACAAATAAAATCAACCTTGTAGCCATGAAAAACTTACCCTATACTTAGCGTTGTCCGAGTACTTCCGCTAGTAGTTAGTAGTTAGCGACTTAAAATGTCATGGGTAAACAAGCCACCGTCCTCCAGGAACTAACCACTATGAAAAATGCTCGTTAAACTGGAAAGTAAACAAAGGCCTTGTAACATCTACGAGACAACGAGTCATAACAGCACAATTTATTCTACAGATAACAATCAAACAAACAATTATTCCTTTTACTAACCAGAACTCACATAACAGGTGGTATGGTAAGAACTGAAAAGTTATGGTGTATAATTTGGGATGAGCTGCTGGTGAAATTAGCAATGGTATTCAGTACATGTCAGTAACTATCGGTATTGTGTGAAACAAAAACATTGAGTACAGTACTATTGCAACACACACACACACACACACACACACACACACCAACATGGGCAGAGGAATAAGGATATAGAAAAACACATGATATACTGTACTACATTATCGTTTACAGGACTCGCAGATCTAACTTCTTAACAATACGACTGAGAGTGTCATTACCTTATATATAATCAGTGTGTGTGTGTGTGTGTGTGTGTGTGTGTGTGTGTGTGTGGTGGAGGGGAAGACAAGTGACATACATCTTGCGACCCCATCATGATAACCTCGTCAGACTACTAGATTGGCACTGGTCTGAGTTGAAAAGGCAGTGAGTGTGGTACTTGATGGCCTTCGCTGCCAGTCCTGTTTTAAGAATAGCATACAGACTTGCCTTCATGCATCGGAATAAAGTTACAACATATACATACATAATTATATTAGTTGCCTGTTCTGTTCTTTACTGAGTCTCCTTCACCTGCATACTGTGATTACGTATTCGATATGCCTTGCTCTGTTCTTTCCCCTTTCGTTCTTCTTGCAGTTTTTCTCCTATTTCTGCTGTTTCTTATATTCTTTCTTTTTATTCGCCATGTTTTTGTTACTAGTTCGCCTCCCTGTAACTTGCTGCCCTTCCTCATCTCGTTCCTTCTCAGTTCCCTGTCGCTGCTCCTTCTTTCATTCTTGGGCCTCTTTCTTTTTTCATTTCATCCTACCCCTTCTCTTCCTCCTCTTCTTACTCCGTTATATGCACTGCAGGAATAAGTTACTCCACTAGAAAAGGTTGAAACCATGACATATCTTCACACTTTTGGTAGAGATTACTTAAAAGCAACCCAGTTTAATTCTTGAAAACGACGGGGGGTTTCTTTAGTCCTGCTACTAATATTATGGTGTTAAGTCAAGTACCTACACTATCCAAAACTGGGCCTGTTCCACTGGGCATTAATACGACTAATGTATTACCTTCGGACGTCAGAAGTGTTTCCTTCTAATAAAATGTTGATTCGATTAAGAGAAGAAAAAATACAATAGTCGCCGATCGAATCCCGAAGGTCACAGTGTCCTTGTGGCCGAGTGTGTTAGAATTCTATGGTGTAGGCAATCTATCTCCTTCATAAACACAACGGTGATCATATTAACACTTGGTGAAACTGTAGGTTACGTGTTCTTCATCGTCATTATATCTGGGGGGATGGAGGTAGAGGGGATTGTTTACCACACCTCAAGCAAACTGAACAGTAGCTAAAAATACATATAGCCTAACTATACGTATGCATGCATGTTACTCGTGAAGAAAACCTCTCCACAACAGAACGAGTATAACAATCTGGTAATACCTATTATTATGTTTGCTGTGAAGGCAACTTGTGGTGGGAGGGTGATGTTGGGTGTGTGGAGGTGCATTCGGAATGTGTGTGTTGGAATGTTTATACACGAGTATAATAAATTATGATTGTGTTAAGGGGGTCAGCTCCTGTGGTCATATTGCAGAGCTACGGAGTCCTCCAAAATATGCCAGGGTACAAAGAGAAAAACATCTCACTTTCTCCTCCCCACAATCGCCACGTACTGATACTTTCTCTTGGGGATAAAACCTTGGCTTCTGTTTCATCCAGTTTATGCCTGAGTACAGGTAGAAAAACATCTACACTTTCCCCTCTCCACAATCATCACGTACTGTACGCTGGCACACTTTCGCTGGATCTACCTACAGCGGACCTGACCTTATTTTATCTGTACTCAAATCTATAGTAGGTGGAGATAACTTGTTCCCCTCCGAGCCAATGTCAAACCTTCATTTATGTTTAAGACATTACACAGTTTATAAATTGTATATGGTTACCTTACTTGTTTAAATATGTCGTGTAATTTATCTTGGTTTGCAATACATTTACAAAATA
>JAWQEG010002218.1:97500-99054 GCA_033782935.1 Petrolisthes cinctipes | reverse complement strand
CACGATACAAAATGACAACACGCATGAAGGTTTTTGATAACCTTCTATCCTGTGTATGTATGTATGTTGCGGCCACATCTGTTATCAAAAGCCTTCATTCGTGGTGACTTTTGTATCGCGCAGAGGGTGTAACCATAGTTTTGTTGGTGGGTATACCCGGAAGTACTAATTACTCCCCCTCTAATAGCCAAAGTCGCAGCCAGTGACGACCGGATGATCGAACTCACCACATCCAACTCCTCTACCCTGACCCACCCCAGTGGTTCATTTGCTCGAAGAATAATATTAGAAAAAGTGAAGCATTGTAGAGGAGTTGGCTGCGACTTTGGCTATTAGAAGGGGAGAAATTAGTTCTTCCTGGTGTACAAATGTATACACAAACTGGAATAGATAGATAGAAGGAATTCATTACACCAGAGCACACAGTCGGAATTTAAGCTGGCAAGGAAAACGACCAGAAGAATGTACAGTCAGCGGCAGAAGTCGTGTCGCCTCACCTGCTTCACGAGACATGCAGTGTTCATGACTGAGAAATACCCACGTTTTCTAGACCTAATAATCTCGAGTCTATGAACATCGCGTGCCTCGGTGAAGCAATCCAAAATTTATATCCATGTCTTGTTGAAGTTTTCGAATCATTTGACATACTATAAGTGAACCAATTACAACGCTTATCCTGTTTCATATTTGTTTGAGCTCGCTAATACTCGATCAGACTATTCGAAGCAAGCTGGATATATATTTTGGATTGCGAGTGAACGCAAATTCTACTTTCCCCAGAGAGCAATGGGACAATGGAATTCTTTACCGGAGAAGTCGTGACAGTGACAAGTATCCATAGTTTTAAGGATAAATAGATAAAATGAATAAAGCCAGACGGGACACCACGAGCCTAAACTCATTCTTGTAAATTCACAAATAGGTAATTAATTATACACACACATACTCTCTCTCTCTCTCTCATACATAAACACACACACACACACTCTCTCTCTCTCTCTCTCTCTCTCTCTCTCTCTCTCTCTCTCATCATACATAAACACACACACTCTCTCTCTCTCTCTTTCTCTCTCTCTCTCACACATACACAAACACACTATATATATATATATATATATATCTCATACACACATACGCACACAAACAATCACACACTCTCTCTCTCTCACACACACACACACTCTCTCTCTCTCTCTCTCTCTCTCTCTCTCGAAGTAAAGAAGAAAGCCCAGAGGCTTCTTGGTTACATAAAGAGGCAATTTAGATTTAGAAACAAAGAGATAGTCCTCACTCTGTACAATTCTTTGTTCGGCCACATCTGGAATATGCCTGTGCAGTTCTGGTCGCCGACTCTCAAGAAAGACATTGCGAGGTTTGAGAGAGTCCAGACTAGGGCCACCAAACTGATCCCATCAATTAAGCACATGGGCTACCAGAAAAGGCTGCAGGCACTAGGTCTCTTCTCATTAGAGACGAGATGCTTGAGAGGTCAACTAATTGAAGTTTTCAAAATCATTCGTGGATACGAAAACATTGATTATCAGTGCCTGTTTA
>JAWQEG010002218.1:0-92500 GCA_033782935.1 Petrolisthes cinctipes | reverse complement strand
GGACCCTGTGATCGTGTATGGAAATTGGAGGCTTCTGATTCCTCCTGACTATGCCACGAAACAAGCTCGATCCTTCCATATATAGGTGTGTGTGTGTGTGTGTTTATTCGTGGCAATATTTGAAGGACTAGTTTACCTCCAATTTTCTGACTACATCACACACAGGTTGCCTTAAGTCAAGCATTGTGTGCATGTAGAGAAAGGTTGAGTGTTTGGAGGAAAAGGAGGAGCAGTAGAAGAAGAACTTGACTGATTGACTGACTAACTAATTGACTGACTGACTAACTAATTGACTGACTGACTAACTAATTGACTGACTGACTAACTAACTAATTGACTGACTAACTAACTAACTAATTGACTGACTAACTAATTGACTAATTGACTGACTAACTAATTGACTGACTGACTAACTAACTAATTGACTGACTAACTAATTGACTGATTGACTGACTGACTGACTGACTGACTGAAGGAAGGAAATGGCAAGGTATGAATATGGTGAAGAGAATAAATAAATAGGTAAACTCGTAAAAGGAGAGATTATCATGTTAGAGTAAATTAGAATGTCAATGATTCCTCCAAACTATGCCACGAAACAAGACAACCCCATTTGTAACACTTGAGGTCATCTGTTTCTTGATATAATTTAGAGGAATCAGTTACCCTCCAATTTACCAAAAAAAAAAAAAAAAAAATCCTTCCAAATCAATACCAATTATCTTTATAAGGTGTATATGTTGTTTAATATGTATGTATGAATGTGTATGTGTATGTGCTGTAGATTTGTATACATTGTGTATATAATAGTGAAGTAAATAAACTATATTAGAATATATTATTGTGTTATTTCATTTGATTCCTTTAATTAAATAGGGACCTTGTGATCGTGTAGGAATTGCAGGCTTCTGACTTTTCCTAATTATGCCAAAAAAAACAAGCTCTTTCCATAGGGACCCCGTGATGTAGTCAGAAAATTGGAGGTTAGTGAGTCCTTCAAACATTGCCACGAAACACACACCTATACTGAAGGAGCTTGTTTGTTTCGTGGCATAGTCAGGAGGAATCAGAAGCCACCAAGTCTCATACACGATCACAGGGTCCTTGAATGAACTCAGAGCTCTTAATAATTAGTGACCGATCCTTGGGTAAGGCTGGAACCTTTTCACACACCGGGATGGCGAGGTTACATCTCCTCGACTTACGTCCCGTACCTATTCTCTGCTAGGTGAGCAGGGTTTACAACGCTTAAGGAAACCATCCCAAATTGTCTCCACCCAACTGGGGATTCGAACCCAGGCACGTGTTGTGTGTGTGTGTGTGTGCGCGGTCCTCTTGATATCCAACCTTTATCATTGTTTATCATAATAATAACCGTTTCTGACTTTTATTATTATTTACCATAATTTTAAACGTTTTTTATAGTGATGTAATAAAAGAGAACGTGTTGTTATGTAGTCAGTCAGTCAGTGTTGCCAGGCGCCAGGAGGAGGGGGGGGGGGAGGGGGGACTGTAAAATAGCAATATAAAGTTATAACAACATAATATTAGAATAACCTGAAATAATAAAGATAACAACACACAGACACACAAAGTACGAGACTGTCCAGTAAAGTGTCAACAAAAGGAAGGCATGAATAGAATAATAATTAAATAGAAATAATTCCCACCATTACTATCACAATAAGGATAGACAAACTCAATGTTATTTTGGTGTTGTGGTTGTGGCTGGCTGTGATGGTGGCGCCTCTAGCGGCCATGAGGAATCAACACTCTAGCTCCCATTTGCTACCTTTTATCCTTAGTAATTTTTAAGTCTGATTTTCTTTACTAGTAACGCACAGGACCTTTGATACTTGTTATTTGGTTATAGAATGAACAATTATATTCCCTGTAGACAATTTACATAATATATATATACATATATATACCAGGCATTCATCTGCACCCTGGAGGTAGCCCCGTCATGTCACACACCCTCCCAAACAAAATGTCCAAACGTAGAACTCACCCCTCCCCACACACACACTCCACATCTCAACCCTTCAACCCCTGTTGGAGGAGGGAGCAACCCCCACCACACAACCACATCTCCTTGTGGGACTACAAGGGTTACAGCTATATATGTTTACATCCATAGTAAGGCCTGACACCAAAAGCTGATTAACCCCTACCACTTCACTACAGTACAAACTCCCCCTCCAACATTCAGCCGGCCATGGTACACACTCAATGTAGGCCACTCCTCCAAGGACCGTAATCGAAGCCGCGTCCACTTTTCAAGCATTCACCATTCCTCCTCCACTCGTTTCTAACACGCGCACTCACTCTCCCTTGCTCCACAGATATACCTCTTCCACTCACATCTCCTTTCACGGTGTCCATCCATTTCCTCCAAACCATATCTTAATTAACACACACTACTCTGCACAGCCTGCTAATTCTCTCACAACACCTGTCCTTCCCCTCACTTCCTCATTCCTGACTCTGTCAAGAATTACATAAGAACTTACAATAATATCTATGACAAAGCCCTAATATATTGTTAAAAAAAAACCATACCTACTGTACCATTTACACACTAACTCCAATATACGATGATTTTTACCTGTTTATGACCTCTACAATTATGTTTCTTAACAATATTTTCATGTAAACGTATCAAAAAAGATATACATATAGTTTATTCTTAAAAGTATAGCTTAAATTGCTAAAGGATAAGGTATCATCATATGTATAACTATCACAATAAGTCACCTATATTTTGTAGCTTACTAAAGGATAAGTTATCATCATTTAACACCATTTATTATCAAATTAATACAGTATAACTATTCCAATAAGTCAAATCTGTACTCGTAGCTTAATTACTAGTTATATTATGTAAAAACTCGCCTTTTAGGATCTTTTGCAAAGAGGATCATTTATATGTCCTTATTCCACTTAGAATTGTTGGAACAGTTTATTGTTGAGCACCCAGTAATCCACCTTTAAGTCACATAAGCAACTTCAGCAAACCAAAAAATAAAAAGAAAAGAAAAGAAAACGCTCACTGCTCCTGTGTATGTACAAAAGTAAGGCGCCAGCTGTAAGCCTGTTAGTGATTCCTGTTGTCCGGTAGGTGGCTCTGCTGTACCATCACTAGGTCAACCACCGCCACCAGAAATACTATTTTAAAGTTGCATATCCTTCTCTCATTTAGAATCCTTCCTTCACCACCGTCAATATTACCAGGTGCAGGGAAATTTCTCTGTTTTAGGGAATTTTGAGGTCCACACAGGGAAAAAATTAAATAAAGATTGTTCAAGAGCAAACAGGTAAATTTCTCCCAGATGAAATAAATACCAAAAAGACCCTCAATGTTAAAGAGAAAAAGGGAATTATGGAGATAAAAAGGGAAATTCTCAAGTTGAAGTCAATAATCAAAAGAGAAAACAGAAGGAATTATTGAGGTAAAAAGGGAAATTCTCAAGTTGAAGTTAATAAGGGCCGATACTAAGCATATACTAATCCTCAACCCACAGTCCCTGACCCAATCCACCCTCATCCTAACCCCCTTCCTAATCCTAAAATCCCCCGCATATTATGCTGCCCATGAGCGGCCCTCTGCGGGACCTAAAACTTGAAAACTTGATACAAAGGCAACACTTCCGACATACAAATCAAGCAAAAGAGAACAGAGGAAAATTGTTGAAGTTGGGGAATTTTCGTGACGCAGACCACCTGGCATTATTGAGATAGAAAGGGAAATTCTCAAGTTGTGTTCAAGAGTGAGTTACCAGGTGAGAAAACAGAGAATTGTTGAGGTAAAAAGAGAAATTCTGCAGATGTTGAAGTTGGGGAATTTTGGTACCGTAGAGAAGTTGGCAACAATGATCACCGTCGTCGTCGTCGTCTGCAGGAGGGACTGTACTCTGTAGTGGCAGAAGGAGTAATAATAATAATACTAACTAATAATGTTGAGGACGGCAGTGGCTGTGAGGGCAGCTGTCCCCAAGTTGACCCTTACTAGACATGCTGTTATCATAGGAAGCACCCCAACCACATACAGACACATGGGGATGCTGATGGGGAGCACACACACCAATGCAGAAAAAGGGTTAGTAAGGTCGTCTACCAACATGGGTCCTGCCGGCAGCTATCTATACCTATAAAATAAATGAGTTTATATTTAATGTTTTGTTACTGTATATTCCTCGTAAGGGACCACACTAATACACATATGGGGAGCACACACACCAATAGAGAAGGGTTAGTAAGGTCGCATACCAACATGGGATTCGCTTGCCGGCAGCTATCGTTATGTCACTCCGTATAAAATAAATAAATAATTAAGTTAGTTCATAATTAATGTTTTGTTACTATATTTTCGGTATTTATTGAAAGAATTACCGTTTTGCAGCAGTGTTGCCAGATCCGGCTGGGTCCCAGTATTTTACCCCCGTCATTTATTGTACTTTATCACGATTATTTCCCGGTAGTTTGCCCATGTTAGGTCCCGGTAGTTTGCCCAGGTTAGGTCCCGGTAGTCTGCTGTGGTCTAGGTTAGGTTAGGTTAGGTCAGGTCAGGTAAGGTCAGGCTAATTTCAAAATGCCCCATTTGAATATGCCCTATTTTGGAAATGAGGCATTTGCGGAGGAAATGCCATAGAAGAAAATAGTCTTAGAATGGTCTAAATAAGTGGGTAATGAAGGTAGAAAAAACGTACGCAATAACGGTAATTCTTTCAATATTTACCATATTTTCTTCGTAAGGGATCACACTAACACACACACACACACACATGGGTATACTAATAGGGAGCACACACACTAATAGAGAAGGGTTAGTAAAGTCTCCTACCAACATGGGTCTTGTCAGCAGGTCATTACGTATAATTATTAAACCAATAATTGAATAGCTTCATACATAGGAATAATTAAGATAATTATCCAGTATATTGCTGTTGGTAATTATGGTAAATATTGAATGAATTACCGTTATTGCGTAAGGTTTTTCTACCTTCATTACCCACTTATTTAGACCATTCTAAGACTATTTTCTTCTATGGCATTTCCTCTGCAAATGCCCCATTTCCTAAATAGGGCATATTCAAATGGGGCACTTTGAAATTAGCCTGACCTTACCTGACCTGACCTAACCTAACCTAGACCGCATCAGACTACCGGGACCTAACCTGGGCAGACTACCGGAACCTAACCTGGGCAGACTACCCGGAAATAATCGTGATAAAGTACAATAAATGACTTGGGCAAAATACTGGGACTCAGCCGGATCTGGCAACACTGCTGCAAAACGGTAATTCTTTCAATAAATACCGTAATTATTTATTCTATTGCTATTTTCTATTACAATGTTTTTACCTTCTTTACTCAGTAATTTATAACATTCTAAGACACTTTTCTTCTATGGCATTTTCTTCGGAAGTGCCCCATTTCCAAGATATTCAAATAGGGCATTTTGAAATTAGCTTGACCTTACCTAACCTAACATAACATAGGGTCAATTCCACAGTGGTTGGTATTGGTTTGTAAGCATGCAAACAAAAGAATGTTAGCCGTGTAAATGACTTCTGGGTGAATTATTTAATGAATTTGGTGAGTAAACTATACAGTGATCATCATTATCTAACTGTTCGATAGATTTTGTGAATGTGGATACTCAGCTTTTGGAAAATAATGAAGCCTTACAAATGTGGTTGGTTGGGAAGCTAACAAACCAATACCACTGTGGAATCAACCTTAAAATAATGAAACCTAGCAAGTGTGTTTGGTTGGGAAGCTAACAAACCAATACCACTGTGGAATCAACCCTAAAATAATGAAGCCTTACAAGTGTGGTTGGTTGGGAAGCTAACAAACAAATACAACTGTGAAATCGACCCCTAGACAGCATCAGACTCCCGGGACCTAAACTGGGCAAACTACCGGGACCTAACCAGGGCAAACTACCGGGACATAACCTGGGCAAACTACCGGGAAATAACCGTGATAAAGTACCAGAAAATGACCGTGGCAAAATACTGGGACCTAGCTGGATCTGGCAACACTGCTACAAAATGGCAATAGTCTAGATAAGTACCGGTTTCAGTGCTTCGTTGCATAGCATGTGAAGAAGTTGTCCATGGGTGTACAGTAGGCTGGTGTTGTATCTGGAATTTGAAGCTTTGTCCCCGGTTATTTGTATTCAATGTAGGTTGTATGAACATCCTTCGGTATTTTTTGAAAAAATTGTCGTTTTGTAGCAGTGTTGCCAGATCCGGCTAGGTCCCAGTATTTTTCCCCGGTCATTTCCTGTACTTTACCACGGTCATTTCCCCGTAGTTTTCTCAGGTTAGGTCCTGGTATTTTTCCCAGGTTAGGTCCAGGTAGTCTGCTGTGGTCTAAGTTAGGTTAGGTAAGGTCAGGCTAATTTCAAAAGAAGAAAATAGTCTTGGAATGGTCTAAATAAGTGGGTAATGAAGGTAGAAAAACCGTACTCGATAATGGCATTTCCTTCAATATTTACCCATACTTCCATACTTACTGCTGCATGGTGCTGGGTTAGTCTCCTCCAAGCCATGAATCAGTTTGAACATCTGGATCATGTCCGCTCTTTGAGTTGGTAGCTCCAGAGTTAAGATTCGTTCTTCATAGGATTTGTCAGAGAGGCCCGTGACTAGTCTTGTAGCATGACATTGGGTATTATTACAGAAGCTCTGTGTTCTTGGCTAGGGCTGCGCAGTGTTACCACATCCGGCTAGGTCCTGGGAATTTGTCCCAGTCACTTTATGATAGTTTACACCGGTTATATCCCGGTAGTTTGCCCAGGTTAGGTCCTGGTAGTCTGCTGTGGTCTAGGTTAGGTTAGGTCAGACTAATTTCCAAATTATGTTTGTAAAACATAAATGAAAAGTGTCTTAGAATGGTCCAAAATAGTGGGTAATGATACTACAATGTTATTGTATTATTTATTGAGGTTATTATATTTTTTTATCTTGTAATTAATAAAGATAATGATGTCAAAATGTTTGGTCAAAACTCGTAACCATTGCTTTGTTATCTTGTACACACCATTCATTCATTAAGGGGGAAGTACAGTGCCTGCCTGCCATCTAACCAGAGGTCTGCCTCTGGTTAGATGGCAGAACAAAGTGGAAGAGTATGTAAAGGAGAAAAACATGAGGGACAGAGTAGGGCTTGAACAAGTAAGGAGGGAGTGTTGGAACAGAGTGGAAGAGTATGTAAAGGAGAGAAACATGAGGGACAGAGTAGAGTTGGACCAAGTAAGGAGGGAGTGTTGGAACAGGGAAAACTGGAGACACTTCTGCCGTGGCCACCCCCTTGGAGGGAGTTCCCAGAGGGAACGAGGCATCAGAGCTATAGATAGACAGTACAGTGTTGGTAAATTTGGAGTAACCAATTTCTCCAAAGCTACGGTATTCCAAGCAACAGGCCACCATTATATTTGTTCATCTAGCTCTGTTTCCTGACATGCTTTGGAGGAATCAAGGCACTCCAATGTACCAAACAGTATATTACCCCCTAAAGCAGTGGTTCTTAACCAGGGGTGCTCTCACCCCTAGGTGGTGCGAGGCCGGTTCCTAGGGGGTGCGAGGATAGGCATAATTAAAGCAAATTATATTTTTATATACGCATGTTATTTTTTTCTGCAAAAAAAAATAATTATTTGCTACAGCAGTGTTTTGAGCTAGAGAAAAACCTACACCTAATTTCCTAATGAAGTGCCAACGTTGCAACAGACTCGAGTACAGGATACACGTATGTGATTCGGAGGGACGAGGGAGGGAGGACACGTATAGGTGACACAGTGGGAGGGAGGACACGTATAGGTGACACAGTGGGAGGGAGGACACGTATAGGTGACACAGTGGGAGGGAGGACACGTATAGGTGACACAGAGGGAGGGAGGACACGTATATGTGACACAGTGGGAGGGAGGACACGTATAGGTGACACAGTGGGAGGGAGGACACGTATAGGTGACACAGAGGGAGGGAGGACACGTATAGGTGACACAGTGGGAGGGAGGACACGTATAGGTGACACAGAGGGAGGGAGGACACGTATAGGTAACACAGAGGGAGGGAGGACACGTATAGGTGACACAGTGGGAGGGAGGACACGTATAGGTGACACAGAGGGAGGGAGGACACGTATAGGTGACACAGTGGGAGGGAGGACACGTATAGGTGACACAGTGGGAGGGAGGACACGTATAGGTGACACAGAGGGAGGGAGGACACGTATAGGTGACACAGTGGGAGGGAGGACACGTATAGGTGACACAGAGGGAGGGAGGACACGTATAGGTAACACAGAGGGAGGGAGGACACGTATAGGTGACACAGTGGGAGGGAGGACACGTATAGGTGACACAGAGGGAGGGAGGACACGTATATGTGACACAGAGGGAGGGAGGACACGTATAGGTGACACAGAGGGAGGGAGGACACGTATAGGTGACACAGAGGGAGGGAGGTTATCGTCACCACCCTCCAGCACCATTAACACACAGTCATCTGTTTGAGTGATTTATGGTTTCCCTGTTTTAATAACTTTTTCTTATTGATACATATACAGTAGGGTGGAGGATTGGTTGTGAATCATTTCTGATTTTGCTTTCTTCACGTGTATTTAAATGGTCGGTTTATATAACATAAATCATTACTGTAGCGGTGTAGCCATTACAATACTTTAATGGAATGTATTGTGATGGCTACAAATGTACTTATTGAAACCACGTATTTCAGTTTTAGCATTTTTTTTTTTTTTTCTTCAGCAATAGAGGGGTGCGAGAACTGACTGCTGATTTGAAAGGGGTGCATATATTGAAAAAGGTTAAGAACCACTGCCCTAAAGGGACATTGGCCTCGAATATATTACAGAAATATTACTTAAAGGGAGATTCTCTTGTTGGTGAATAGGAAGGCTACTGATTCCTCCAAACTATGTCAGAAAACAGACACACACACAGACAGATGCCCTTAATGGTACTAAATAGGGGGTCTGCTTAATTTGGAGGAATCGGGAGCCTTCAATAACATGAGAATCTCCCCTTACGTAACCCTGTGATGTAGTCAGAAAATTGGAGATAAACGAGTCCTTCAAATATTGCCATGAAACACAAACACACATTAAAGGAGCTTGTTTGTTTAGTGGCATGGTCAGGAGGAATCAGAAGCCTCCAATGTTTATACACAATCACAGGGTTCTTAAATAATTTAGAATAGTAGAAGTCCTTTTAATTCCAAGTCTAAAAGAATGTCATTATTTTATCGACGTGTGTGTAATGGTGGACAGAATTAGTGCCTCATTTATTTACATCATTAATTACCCCGTGATTTTTTCCGCCCAGTATGTGTGTATATATTGCCTGTAGTGATGTGGTAATACTTTAAGGGTTTTGGCACCCCTTTGGCCCCAGTCACTCCCTTTCAATTCATCAACTGTCCCTCTTTACTTTCTATTTCCTTCCTGCTTGCTGTCTCACCCTCTTCTGGCGCTATATGACCTCACTGTTGTGGCGCCTAGTATCAATTAATTCAGTCTCCCCTCTCTATCATCTTCTTTTGACGCTAGGCCTATATGACCTTGCTGTTGTGGCACCTGTTATCAGTCAATGCTGTCTCACCTCTCTGTCATCTTCTTCTGGTGCTATATGACATCACTGTTGAGGCACTTAATATCAATTAATGCTGTCTCACCTCTACAGTATATCATCTTCTGGCGCTATATGACATCACTGTTGTGGCACCTAACATTAATTAATGATGTCTCACCTCTCTATCATCTTCTTCTGGCACTATATAACCTCACTGTTGTGTGCTATACAGGTGTGGTATGATACTATGGGGTAGCAGCAGTACGAGGCTCGGCAACACACAAACCCTCGGTGCAGTACGAACCTTTGCTTCCGATGCTGACCTGCCAACGCACATCAAGGTTAATCTGCCAGCACTCTCACCCACCATGGAGATGGGTACAATTATATCCTGGGAGATGAAGGAAGGTCAGTCGGGTTGAGTCGGGTCGGGTCGCGTACAGTGTTGTAAATATTTTATGGTTTAGGTTTACTCTACAATGCTGTCAATATTAATTTTACTCTATACAGTGTTGTCAATATTTATTCTTTACAGTGTTGTCAATATTTACTATATACAGTAATGTCAATATTTACTCTATACAATGTTGTCAATATTTAATGGTACTCTATACAGTGTTGTCAATATTTATGGTTTAGGTTTTCTCTGTACAGTGTTGTCAGTGTCTCCTCCTTACAGTGTTGTCAATATTTTATGGTTTAGGTTTACTTTGTACAGTGTTGTTAGTATTTACTCTGTACAGTGTTGTCAGTATTTACTCTGTACAGTGTTGTCAGTATTTACTTTGTACAGTGTTGTCAATATTTACTCTGTACAGTGTTGTCAATATTTACTCTGTACAGTGTTGTCAGTATTTACTCTGTACAGTGTTGTCAGTATTTACTCTGTACAGTGTTGTCAGTATTTACTCTGTACAGTGTTGTCAATATTTACTGTGTACAGTGTTGTCATATACTCTGTACAGTGTTGTCAGTATTTGTCATTGTGGTTTTATTGTCACACTTTATACAGTATCATTTTGAATTCATTTAGTTTGGAGAAATGTTGATTTTGGATTTGGTTTTATCGTCATATTTTATATTATTTGGAATATATACAATTGGTCTCGAAATTTTTTTAGTTAATCTTAATGAGATATCTGTGCTATTTTTGGTAGATATATTTTGTGCAGGCTTATTGTGGCATTTTATATCAGTACTGTAGTTGTAATAAGAATAGCCAGTAGCTACTTTGTGTCATTGGAATAACCATCATAACCTTACTTAAGGACCCTGTTATTGTGTATGAAAATTAGAGGCTTCTGATTCCTCCTGACCATGCCACGAAACAAACAAACTCCTTCCATATAGGTGTGTGTGTTTCGTGGCAATATTTGAAGGACTCATTTATCTCCAATTTTCTGACTACATCACAGGGTCCCTTATCATACATTGGAGTGCCTTGATTCCTCCAAAATTAGACCAGATTAACAAAACTAATGGCGTCCTGTTGCCTGGAATAGTTTGGAGGAATCAGTTGCTCCAGATTTACCACCAACACTACTATTATCCCCTTTAATTATTTGTTATGGGGGTAATTTATTTGTTATGGGGGTAATTCACTTTTGTTACATTGGAGTGCCTTGATTCCTCCAAAGTATGTCAGGAAACAGGACCAGGTGAACAAAAATAATGGTGTTCTGTTGCTTGGAATAGTTTGGAGGATTCAGTTACTCCAGATTTACCAACACAATATTTTCCCTTTAATTATTTTTTACATTGGAGTGCCTTGATCCCTCCAAAGTATGCCAGGAAACAGGATCAGATGAACAAAAATAATGGAGGATTCAGTTGCCCAGATTTACCAACACAAAATTTCCCCCTTATGACAGGTGATGAGTTGAATGAGGGAGACCTGTTGGCAGAGATTGAGACAGACAAAGCTACAATGGGAATGGAGACGCCAGAGGAAGGTTACCTCGCCAAGATACTCGTTCCAGCCGGAGAGAAGGACATTCCACTGGGCAAGGTGAGGTACAGACACAATCAAATAACCACCTACACTTTCCTTCCATCGTACAAATAAATCAGTATCATTTCAAAATCAAATAACCACCGACACTTTCCTTCCATCGTACAAATAAATCGGTATCATATCAAAATATAATCGTACAACAACACCTTATGTCAACTCAACCCCCTCATTTATTATTATGAGGTGCTGCAAAATCATACACGTGTTGTTTTTTATTACCAAGATATTTACTACGATGAAAGGAAAGTGTTGCAAGATATTATTATTATTATTATTATGAGGTGCTGCAAAATCATTCACATGTTGTTTTTTATTACCAAGATATTTACCACGATGGAAGGAAAGTGTCGGTGGATATTTGATTGTAGCTGTACTCTATATAATATAAAGACAACAACACAATAAATAAGGTGTGGTCATCTAGTGGGACAGAAGAGAAGCTACGGTACCAACATCACCACGAAGCTCCACCACTGTCTCATCTAGTGTGACACCCAATTTTCTCGGGGCCTCACAAGAGTCACGGGCTACTGACAGCCTACAGTCCCGAGGTTGAAATTAAAAAAATAAAAAAAAAAGAAAAACACACACACACACATTCCACTGGGCAAGGTGAAGTACTGTATATAAAAACAATAACAATATTAACAACAACACAAGTGGAGGGAATAAAAGAGAATGAATGATGATGGAATAAATAGAAGAGAATGAATAATGATGGTATAAATAAAAGAGAATTAATGAGAATGAACTAAATAGAAGAGAATGAATAATGATGGAATAAAAATGATTTAACTGCAGGCTGTTGGGTCTAATTCCTTGCAAATAAAATAATACAGTTGCTGATTATTATTGGTGGGCTTCTTGACATATGAATATAACAATTATTAATGTCTTTTAATACCGTGACAGCTGCTGTGTATTATTGTAAGTGAAGAGAAGGATGTGGCAGCCTTCAAAGATTACAAACCTACTGAAGAAGCTGCTGCACCTCCTCCACCTGCTGCTGCTGCCCCCACTCCAGTAGCTGCCCCACCACCACCACCACCACCAGCCCCCGTCCCAGCAGCAGCAGCACCACCACCTCCCCCCGCCCCTCCAGCTGCCCCAGGAAGCTTTGTGTTTGCGTCACCTTATGCCAAGAAGTTGTCCGCTGAGCAGAACATTGACTTGGCTGTGAGTAGTTGTCTGATATATTGGGTGTTTATACATTTGATATGAACTTGTGTTAATTAAGGGACCCTATGATGTTGTCAGAAAATTGGAGGTTAGTGATCACTGTCCTTCAAACAATGTCATGAAACACCACCTACATTGAAGGATCTTGTTTGTTTCATGGCATAGTCAGGAGGAATCAGAATCCACCAGGTCTCATACACAATCACAGGGTCCCTTAATTAATATATTTACCTTTTAATTAAAGATGCTACTTTTGCCTATCTTAGTAAAGGCTATTTCCAGGTCACTATGCTTTTTGGAATCTCTCATTTGCATGCTTACAAAATAACTGAGGACAACTAAGGGTGTTGTTATTAAAATATTGTAAGTACTTTCCTTGAGGAAAAGTTCTCGGTCACTCAATTCCTGTTATTTCACATTACGAATTCAGCAACAGAGAGCTAAAGTTTAATAGAGAAGTAGTTTAATAACGGAACCCTATGTAGTGGCCGGACCTGAGAGTTAAAGGCAAAATGTACAATGTTTATTTAGGCTGTGGCTCAGGTGTCTGGTGTGGGTCATTCGGCTGACAACTGGTTACGAGGTTCAGATCTTGAGAAGTTTGCATCACAGGCTGCTGCTGCCACTCCTCAGGTATTTTGTAATGTTGTTGTTGTTGTTGTTAGTTGAATTAGAACTGGTTGGATGGTTGGTTGATTGAAGTAGTGTTATATTAAATAATTGATATTGAATGGTTGATTAACTAGTGTTAAATTTAAGGATTGACTGATATAATGAAGTACTGTACCGGTAGTGTTAAATTTAAGGATTAACTGGTTTATTGAAGTAGTGTTTGATTTAAAAATTGACTGGTTCCTTGAAGTAGTGTTAAATAAAATGGTTTACTAATGGAAGTAGTGTTGAATTAAAGGATTGATGAGTTAATATGAATAAAGTATTGTTTGTTTACATCAGGTAGGAGCACCAGCGATGGCAATACCCGGAACAACTTTCACAGACTTTCCCATCTCTAACATGCGTGCTGTCATTGCTAAGAGGCTCTGTCAGTCCAAACAGGTAAGTTCTGTCCAGCCAAGTGTGTGTGTAAATACACTCAACCCTCGATTTCGCAGACATTAGGGGGAAAGAGACGCCCGGGAACCAGTTTCTTAATTAATTTTAGTTTTTGCTGCACTGTATGGTGAATAGGTTCCCTGGTACATTTTGTTAGGGAGACATTTTACACTGTCTTGGTAATACAATAAACAATAGAAAGATGCTTGGTTACACAATGGTGTCAGGACAACAAATGGTTACTGGTAACATCACTAACCTATTGTATAGACTCAGTAAAGTGATGCCATATTGTTTCCAGAGCTTAACTTTTCCAACGGTGCTCAACTGAGTCACTGACTTTGGAATTTGGGCCATAAACAAACCCAAAGTCACCCATATGTCCAAGCTTGGAATATCCAAAATCCAAAAATTTGAGGTCTGCAAAATCGAGGGTTGAGTGTATCTTGTTCCATTCCTCTCCTTCAAAGTATGCCAGGAAACAGGACCAAATGAACAAAAATTAATGGTGATACTCTCTCTACACTAAATCATGTCCATAAATCATTAATGCAAAATGTTCTTTCTCTCAGCACTGAATTGTGTCCATAAGTCATGAGTGCAAAACAGTTTTCTTTCTCTGTAGTTATTCATGTCTGTTAAGTACATGTCTGTTAGTACAGTCGGCAACAGGAATTTGTCCCACTCAGCTCGAGTGAGATAAGTCTGGTGATCTGGTAACAACGTATGAAAGTTGAAAAGTATGGTTTAAATGGCGAATGATCTTAAGCATTTGCCATTTAAACCATATTTTTCATCTCTCATACAGAGTTTCCAGATCACCAGGCTCCTCTCACTAGAGCTGAGTGGGACGAATTCCTGCTGCCGACTGTACATAAGAGTGCCTTGATTCCTCCATTGTATGCCAGAAAACAGGACCAGATTAACAAGAATGATGGTGACCTGTTGCTTGGAATAGTATGGAGGAATTAGTTGCTCCAGGTTTACCAACACTGTACTGTACTACCCCTATAATGTGTAATGTTTGTTTTATACTCTCCATCCACAGAGCATCCCTCACTATTACCTGTTGCTTGGAATAGTATGGAGAAATTAGTTGTTCTAGATTTACCAACACTGTACTGTACTACCCTTATATTGTGTAATGTTTATTTTATACTCTCCCTCCACAGAGCATCCCTCACTATTACCTGAGTACTGATGTAGTGATGGATGAGGTGGCAGCACTGAGGGCCGAGTTTAATGCACTATTGGCCAGTGAAGGTGTCAAGATTTCCTTCAATGACTTCATCATCAAGGCGTCTGCTCTGGCCTGCCTTAAAGTCCCTGAGGCCAATTCATCTTGGCTGGATACTGTCATCAGGCAGTGAGTGGCAACAATCACATAATTTTAATGCAGTAGGCTCTTTGTATTATGCTAACCTATTTATATAACACTTGTCAAAATAACCTTCGGCCTCAGCCACTAGTTTTTAGTTTTTCGACTGTCCTTCTTTTCTTTCTATTTCCTTCCTGCTTGCTGTCTCACCTCTCTATCACCTTTTTCTGGTGCTATATGACCTTGCTGTTGCAGCGCCTAATATCAGTTAATCAATCAATCCTTGTCAAAATAACACACACACACACACACACACACACACAGTAGATTTCTTAGTTTGTGTGGTAATGAATAACAGACACCTAGGAAAACATTAGGTGGTCTTTAATGTAGGAGTGAGTGTACAATGAAATGGTGAATATATATATGTTTATATAAAACTTGTCAAAATAACACACACACAGTATATTTCTTAGTTTGTGTGGTAATGAATAACAGAGTCCTAGAAAAACATTTGATGATCTTTAATTAATGTGTGAGTGAGTGTTCAATGAAGTGGTGAATACAAATATTTATTTATGTTATATCATGGCTCTACTGTATTGTTATTTCCATCATCATCATCATCAAAGGTCAGTATTTTAAGGGGAGATTCTCTTGTTGGTAAATTGGAAAGCTACTGATTCCTCCCATCTATACCGGATAACAGACGACCTCAATGGTACACTACTAGGGGATCTGTTGTGTCATGGCATAGTTTGGAGGAATCGTTAGCCTTCCACTTTACCAAATAGAGAACCTTCCCTTAAATGATTGTACAGTCGGCAGCAGATATTTGTTCCGCTCAGCACGAGTGAGAGGAGCCTGGAAATCTGGTAACACTGTATGAGGGTTGAAAAGTATGATTTAAATGGCTAATGATCTTCAGTATTTTGCATTTAATCCATATTTGTCAACTCTCATAGTGTGTTAGCAGATTACCAGGCTCCTCTCACTCGAGCTGAATGGGACGAATTTCTGCTGACGACTGTACCATACTGTATATATTAATTATGAGTAAAGTGTAGCCAAATCATTGTTGTTGTTGTTGTTGAAGTTCCTCAAGCTGTCTGACCAAGCAGCCCCGAGTCAAATCATTGTTTTTTTCACCAGATACACTAATGTAGATGTGAGTGTGGCTGTGAGTACTGAACGTGGCCTCATCACTCCCATTGTATTCCGGGCGGAACAGAAGGGTTTAGCCACCATAGCCACTGATGTCAAGGCACTCGCTGCTCGGGCTAGAGAAGGACGTCTTCAACCACACGAATTCCAGGTGACTACTATTATTTTTTTTTTTTTTTTTTTTTTTTTATATATATATATATATGTTTCGACACTGGACATAGGTTTCATTAAGCCCGTTACCGTGGCCCAGGTCAACTGCTACACACACAGACAAACGCGCACACACAAACACACACACGTCACGACTTCCGAACTGGTACCCAGCCACAGAGGGAGGGAAGTGAGGGTAATTCCCAAATACTGCAGCTGTTATGGTACCAGTGAGGATGTTTTATGACGTTTGGTGGCCTTATAGTTAGTGCCTCAAACTCAAATCGGAAGAGTAAATATTCTCAGCCCCTCACTCGAAAGGAATCGATCTCCCGACCTATACGTTAGGAGTCCAGAACACTAACCACTCAGCCACCTCCCCTACTTGACCTAGTTGCCCACAAGTGTTCTGTTTTCCTTCCTACTTTTCACTAACTTGTATCCAGGGGTGCGGAGCCAAAGAATCGGGAGTCGGAATCTTTTCGGCCGGAGTCAGAGTCGGTAAAAATATATCCAACCCCGACTCCTTTATGTGATCAAGTTTTTTACCCCAGCTTGTATCTAAATTGACTGTGTATATTTGAGAGGAGGATGCAATACAGTTCTTCATATATTTATAAGCACACACACAGAAAAACTCCCTCAGAGAATAATATGTTTTAGTGTAATATCAGTGTAATTATTGATGTGTTGTAATGGAAGGCACAGGATATTTTTAGTTAGACATGTAGCTACTATAATGATGTGTGTATATTTGCAAGTTGAAATATTTTATGACTCTAATCCATTTTTTACAGGGTGGGACCTTCTCTGTGTTTAACCTGTGTATGTTCTCAATGTTATATAATGTTTTATTTTTTACAGTGTGGGACCTTCTCTGTGTTCTAAATGTTGTGTGATGTTTATTTTTTATTTATTTCTCTGTATCTAACCTGTGTGTGTTGTCAGTGTTGTGTAATGTTGTTTTATTTTTTACAGGGTGGGACTTTCTCCGTGTCTAACCTGGGCATGTTTGGAGTGAAGAATTTTAGTGCCATCATCAATCCTCCTCAGTCTTGTATCCTGGCAGTGGGAGCTACAGAGAAGAGGATCATTGTTGACGAGCAGGCTGAGTTGGGGTGAGTCAATATATATACTTTGTGTGTGTGTTTGTGTTTGTGTCTGTGATTTTTTTTTTTAATTTGACTCGTATCTTGAATTTTTGAAGGCATCTGGCATTGCTCATTATTCATATTATATCCCCAGTTTACTGTTAATGCTTTTCAAAACTTAAATACACTGAACTTTTTTGTTGTTAACCCAGGGTGGTAGACAAAAAGGTATATATATATTACCAAACAGTTTCGTCAGTGGTGAATAGTCAAAGAGAGAATGATATACAGTGGATGGAAAGGCTTATTATATACAAGATGAGAGGGTATGAAGAGGGGGCTTGGATTGGGTGGAGAGGAGAGGTGAGGTACACTCGGATACCACCTGAGTCGAAGCCCGAGATCTGGAGCAGGCTGTTTCTGGACGACAGCCCACCAAAACCATCACGAGGCTATACACATCTCGAACCAATGGAGGCTTTGGGTGGGCTGTCGTCCAGAAACCACCTGCTTCAGATCTCAGGCTTTGACTATGGTATCCGAGTGTACTAAGGTAGGACCAGGTGTAGCTCAGGTAGGTATTTTTCCACTAGATGTCCCATGTTGGAATCTAATTTGTATGTGCCTTCACAGTTGTTGAAATTATTTATTGTTTTAATGTACAGTTGAGCAAGTAGAAAGTGCAAGAAAAATATAGCTGTATATGACAACATCTGGCAGTTGTTTGTAGCAAGCCTTCGTATCTTTATGAATAAATCACTGGGAACCCAAAGCCAATGTAAGGTGGAATGGGATTGGCTGAACTTGGAGTGGTGGTGAACATGTTGACATATACTTTCTCAACTGTACAAGTCACAATGGATGGGCTTCCTATATACTGTACTGTAAAACTAATGGTACTGTCATTATTTAGCACCAGAACATCCCTACCTACCTCCTATTTCAGTGGTTCCCAAACCCATGGTCGCGACCCAAATGAGGGTCGCATGGGTGTTCCTGATGGTCGCGGGATGGCTACAAAATTAATAAAACATGAACATAAATAAATAAATAAGAGAGAGAGAGAGAGAGAGAGATTAGAAGTGAATCTAATTCAAACATAATTAGTAACATCATAATTGTGGAATATAAATCGTCATTCAAACTGGGACAGGAAAATAGTTGTGAATAATAAAGTACGATAAATGAAGGTAGAACAAAACATGTACGAGTATTTATTAATTAGTAACTTATGGTAAAATTTATTAACCTTTTTTCAAATGGATAAAACTAAAATAATACTGAAATAATATTTCATCCTTAAGGGTCGCCAGGCCAAAATAAATTTGTGTTCAGGGTCACGACAAAAAAAGTTTGGGAAACACTGTCCTATTTCAATCCCCCAGAACTACACCTGGTCCTACCATATCACCTCACCTCACCTAACTTCTACACCTGGTCCACATATCATTTCACCTCACCTCACCTAACTTCTCCACCTGGTCCTACCATATCTATAGCTCTGACGCCTCGTTCCCTCCTCACCTCACCTCTCCTAACTTCTCCACCTGCTCCCCACCCCCTCAGCATACCTTCTCGTCTTGTATAAAATAGGGCTCTCCATCCACTCTGTCATTCTCTCTTTGACTATTCACTATTGAAGAAACTGTATGGTAATACCTGTATATCTTTTCATCTACCATTGTGGGTTTTCTTTGCCTTGTTAACGATCACACCAGAGTGAAATCTTCTCCAGGTTTTGTTGTTGTTTCCAGCCTTCTGTTACTCATTACGATACAGACAATGTCATCTTGCTACTGGGCCTGTGTTAAACGGCAAGTCTTATATAAAATTAGCGTTAAAATGTGTACTGTATTACTTGCCATGATAATATTATTTGAGTATGTGTGTGTGTTGTTCCGTCCATCAGATACCGGCCAGCACAGGTGATGAGTGTGACTTTGAGTTGTGATCACCGCACTGTGGACGGCGCCGTAGGAGCACAGTGGCTGGCAGCCTTCAAAAACCTCCTCCAGAAACCATCAACTATGCTCTTGTAGAAGGTTAAATAATTTTTGAGTATAAATATAGGGAGCAACAGCAGAGGGAAGGGACAGAAACTTATTGGTAAAACACTGCCTTAGGAACCCTGTCAGCAAGTATAGCATCTGTCAATAGAGAGTTATGTCAAGTAAGGCACAGGTGGAATATTAATTAAGGGGGTAGTACACTTTTGATTCATTATAGTGTCTTTATTCGTCCAAAGTATGCCAGGAAACAGGACCAGATGAACAAAAGTAATGGTGGCCTGTTGCTTGAAATTGTTTGGAGGAATCAGTTGCTCCAGATTTACCAACAGTGTTCTATCCTCTTAACATACTCAGTAGAACTATCAATTAATCTTACTTAAAGCCATTTTTAGGCAATACTGGAATAATCAGTGACAGTGACCTTGTGAAAATCAACAGACCACCATATTGTCTTGTGAAAATTACCAGCAAGTGATTTTCATCCATACTCCCTTCATTGACTTACTTGTAATCATATGAGCTGTGCAAGTTTTAGAAAAACAAATTATACCTTTGTTTTCCCATGTAATAACACAATGTTCATCATCCACCATCAAAGCATTGAATACTTCATCATTTCAGTACTGTATTTTGCATGTGTAGTTGGGTAGGAGTTTATTGGCAGCTGTACCACCGCATCTTGTAACATCACAGATGGTGAGAAAATTTTGTCTAAATAAGAGTGGCAGGAAGTTACTGATACACCAATTTAGAAAAGTAAGTGTCTTGAATCAAAAAGATATGTTAACACTTAGTACATGTGAGTCAGCAGGACAGAAGGTAAGGACATAAGGCAAATTTCATAGCATTTATTTATTAGTTTGGTTCCTCTGCAACCTTGCATTTTACTCTTTACAGACATAAAACATTATTCTATCTAAACTCACCACTCGGTAAACACCTTATGTTAGAGACTTAAGGACCCTGTGATCGTGTATGTAAATTAGAGACTTCTGATTCCTGCTGACCATGTAACGAAACGAAATCCTTCCTGATGGGTGGTGTTTCGTGGCAAAATTTGAAGGACTTGTTTACCTCCAATATTCTGACTACATCACAGGGTCCCTTAAAGAGCCGGCCCTACCCATTCACCAACTCATGCAGTACCTCGAATAATGTTGTCAAGAAATAATTTTTTATGTATCCAGTAGCTTGATCTCAAATAACATAGACCCTTTAGTTTGATATTACCTGCTGTGATGTGAGCAATACTTTATAGGTTTTGGCATCCCATTGGACTCGGGCCGCCACTTTCAGTTCTTAAGGGTAGATTCTATTGTTGGTGAATTGGGAGGTATCCGATTCCTCCAAACTATGCCACAAAACAGATCTCCTATTAGTAACACTGAGGGCATCTGTTCTCTGACATAGATAGGAGGAATCATAAACCTTCCAATTAACCAACAAAAGAATCTCCCCTTTAAACTGTCCCTTCCTTCCTACTGTTTCCTTCATGCTTGTTGTCCCTCCACTCTATGTTCCTTCTCCTTAGTGCTACAGGGTCATCCAGGCCCAGTACGGTCATTGTGTTGAAACATTTTTCCCCCATCTCTACACCCATCATTCAGCATCTAGCATCTAGTTGTAATGGTGATGGTGGTTATAGAACAATATTGTATATAGAGGAGCCTATATTGACAGAGTTTTGCCACTGCTTCTTCGGGTCAAAGGCAATTTTTTGACAGAATTGGTATCCTTAAGGACCCTGTTATCAGGTATGATAATTGGAGGCTTTTGATTCCTCATGGCCATGCCACGAAACACGACCTTCCATATAGGTGGTGTTTCATGGCAATATATGAAGGACTCAATTACCTCCAATTTTCTGACTACATCACAGGATCCCTTGAGGGACCCTGTGATGTAGTCAGAAAATTGGAGGTAAATGAGTCCTTCAAATACTGTCACGAAACACCACCTATAAGGAAGGAGCTTATTTCATGACATAGTTAGGTGGACTCAGAAGCCCCCTTTTTTTATACACGATCACAGAGTCCTTAAGGGGGAAGTACTGATTCTTCCAAGCACCAGGCCACCAGTATTTTTCTGTTCATCTGGTCTTGTTTCCTGTTATACTCTAGAGAAATCACGGCACTATTATGTACCATAAGTGTATTTATTACCTCTTTAAGTACAAGTGACATATGGTCCACTGTAGCAAAACATTATCAACAAAGTCTCCTCCTCATATGAAATTATTGTTTAACCATCATGTCCAGGTAAAGACCCTCCTGTGATTGTGTATGAGAATTGGAGGCTTCTGATTCCTCCTAACTATGCCACGAAACAAGCTCCTTCCTTATAGGTGGTGTTTCGTGGCAATATATGAAGGACTCGTTTACCTCCAATTCTCCGACTACATCACAGAGTCCCTTAATACAGTATATATTTTAATTTACAAGTGATGGCTATAAAAACTATTAATGTCCAGTGTGTATCTGTCTAATAATTATTATGTACAATCCCACTCCACAGTCCCTAGCCTACTTGAGTCCAAGCTCGATATCTGAAGTAGGAGGTTTCTGGACGACAGCCCACCTAAAGCCTCCATTGGTTCGAAATGTGTGTGACCTCATGATGGTCTGGGTGGGCTGTCATCCAGAAACCGCCTGCTTCAGATCTCGGGCTTGGACTCAAGTTGGCTAGAGACTGTGGGGCGCGATTGTACAATACAGTAGTCCAAAGTGCAGTAGTGTACATTGTTGGTGTTTCTGTTGAGCAATGGTTGACATACATGCTGAAGCTCCCTTAACTTATTGTACATATTTATAAATATTGTTAATTTGACTTTATTTTGTGATTACATAACATCACTTACATTTTCTTTGTATAAAACTGTATTTTATGGCCTGTTTCCATCAACCCATCACAAGCAAGTTTGTCTTTCGTGATTTTTTTTTTTTACTTGGCAAAAATGCACTGATTCCCTTATTGGTAATGTGACCTTGGATGCACATTTTGCTTACATTCCAGTATTTATAAGTTATAGATAAGTACAGTCATGAGCATTAATATGTATCCAGGTGTGCTTGAAATACCTAAAGACAGTAAATAAGATCTCCATTGGAATTATTTCGTTGTTGAATTGAACTGCTCAAAACTTCAACCAAATCTGTATACTTATTAGTACTCATGACTGTACAGTACATAGTTGTGTAAGTTTTGGATGTAATTTCTCTTGGAGTGTAGTACATTTACAAAAAAAAAAAAGCCAAGAAATTTAATGAGGGAACCGGTACATTTTCACCAGGTTAAATATAATAAAAATGAGTAGTTTATAGGCCTCGTTGACCACCTAGCTAGTTGATCACTCTGTTTATGTGCAAATCATATGGCTGTATGCATAAGAATATCCATGGTGTCGACAATGGTGTGTTACCAATACAATGACTCCACACACACACTATACAGTCATTGTATTGGTACAGTTGTGGACACATGAAACACACACATGAAATGGGGTCCCTCATTGAGCATAGGGAAGGATGAGACGTTATGTGTAGAGGTGGTGCTTCGTATACTATGCTTGATGAGGGGCCCCATTTGAAGTGTCTGTTTCATGTGTCCACAACTGTTACCATGCCATTGTCAACACCACACACTGTAATAATGTTCTTGCATACAACCTAAAGTATACACGAATCCTCAGATCCTTTGGTGTAAGTTAAGGAACCCTGTGATGTCAGAAAATTGGAGGTAAATGAGTACTTCAAATATTGCCTCAAAACACACACACCTATATGGAAGGAGTGTATTTTGAGGGGCATAATCAGGGGGAATCAGAAGCCTCCAATTCCCATACACAATCACAGGGACCTTAAATGAGGAGGCACTCACAGGAATGAAACAAAAACATTAAAAAACTTACACCGTATATTACAAATGTTGACATTATTATTAGGACAATTGTTTTACTATTACTATGTAAGTGAGAATTCACTAATTACATCCTTATGGGCAAAGGGACAGTGACAGCAGCAGCTTACAGTATACTAAGTTAGGAAGAAAAACAAATGCTGGTAGATTCATCCCTTCACTACCTTGGTGCTTACACTATTACTCATACAATAACAGATGCCACTCAAAGTATTATTCATTTCCACCATAAATCACTTGTGACTTCATCCAAATACAGTAATGCCTTCTTTGACACTGGTGCTATGGGTGTGTATTGTATTGTTTGTAATGAATGTGTGTACAGTAAACCCTAACTCTCTACATTACACACCCATAAACCCAGTGGATATTAAGGGTATTTTTTTACTACACACAAATTCACAGTAAACGGTATATACTATCAGAGACAAAAGTGGTGTTGTTGTGTTGTCCGATGATTTGATATAACTCGTGAAACATAATGAAAGCCCCACCACAATAACGTTCATGTCCAATATGGTTAGCTCTTTACCAAATGTTTCCACCAAATTTCACAACACTACTTTTGTCTTTGATAATACACACACCCATAACAACAGTGGAATTTGAGGGGTTACTGTAATGTACTTTCACTCCTACTCCACAATATAATCCTGTTACTATGAGATATCTGTCTACCATTGAAGTTTTCTCCATAATCATCATTTTATCACATTATTATGCATTCCACGTCATGAAGGAATGTAAAAGGCCCGGTAGTCGGCCAATATTGACCTTCTTACCAGTAAAGACCATATTCAAGATATATTACGGCAAATTTCTTCATGCACTCAACTTCAGAATCCAGTACGTAACATTGAAGGTAAATTACGAGGAATGTAACCTACATCAGTTAACTTTACACTTTGTTCCATACTATGTGGGGGAAAAAAAAAATGTAATTCTATTTTATATTATGGGAATTTTATGATGATAATTGATACCATGATAATTATTTTGAATATGGCCCTCAGTGAAATTTACAAACATTGAGGCAAGAATCATGTAGAGGAGGGCTGTCATTCACTTGTCATAATTTACACCATGAAAGACCCAAAGCACTTATAATGATAATAAGACATCTATCTGGTTAAGGACCCTGTGATCATGTATGAAAATTGGAGGCTTCTGATTCCTCCAGACCATGCCAATAAGCAAACTCCTTCCATATAGGTGGTGTTTTGTGGCAATATTTGAAGGACTCATTTATCTCTAATTTTCTGACTACATCACAGGGTCCCTTAATTAAGGGGATACTTTCTTTTGGTCAAATTACAAGGCTACTATATCCTTCAAACTATGCCAGGAAATTAATATCCTTAGTGTTACCAATAGGGTATCTGTTATGAGGAATTAGTAGCCATCTAATTTACTGTCGACAATACAGTATCGCCTTAAATTCAGTGTAGAGTACGTCGTCACTTGCAAAGGTTTAGTATGAGGGAGGAGGAAGCAGAAAAGAAGTGGAAAGCAATACTGTATTACACAATTATTATGGAGTGAGAGGCAAGTTAAAGAGTAAAGTTAAAGGTGTAATGTGTAAAGTAACAAAGGACATTCTACGAGGATGGAGAAAGAAGAGAGACAGGGAGTGGGAAACAGAATGGACGATCAAGAGGTTAGTTAGAATCAGAAGAGGAAGGATATAGAATGATGGAATAAGTTAGGATAGTGAAGGAAGGAAGGATAGAAATATTGTAGAGAAGAAAGGTGTATGATAAAATGGTAATGAAGGTCAAGTTAGGGTGGTGGAGCAATCTGTTGTTTAAGGTGATCCAGTTTAAGTCTAAGAGTTGCCAGTTTTTCCTGTACAATGGAGAGTGGTTGTTGAACCTCCTCCACCAATTCCCCAGTCACTACATTGGCTTGGCCACGTTGACTAGCCACCAATACACTGTTTACTGTTAGCCTTACACTGTTGAGATCAGCTATGGCAGCCCCAGGTGTAGCAGCAACTTCAGCAGCAGCCATAGCAGCATCCAAGAGATGATCAGCTCTATGTAAGGCAGCCACAGTGGTAAGTGTGTCACGTTCCCATCCAGACTTCTGTGTTGTGGCAGCCACGGCCTTCTTGAACTGTTGCATAGCCAAGTGACAAGTCTCAGTGCCAGGTTCAGGTGTGGCTCTGGTCAGAGTACCATACAGGAACCACAGTTCAGGGTGTGTAGGAACCTGCTGAGTTAACTGTGCTAAGATTTGTACACACCGTCTGTACAAACCCAAAGCCTCACGAATAACACCAGACTCAAGGTTTGTTCCTCCTTCTCTCTTGACCTCCTCCAATCCCTCCAACACAGTCTTCACTAGGCGACCCAACACCATGGTGTCCACATGACGTTCCTTGAGGGACAGAACACGGGCATAGGCATGGAGGGCATCAGACACATGTCCTAGTGAGGTGCTAACCAAGAGAAAATTGTCCCACAACCGCCATGACTCTTGGTTACAGCGGAGAGCTTCCTTTAGAGCTCTCCAAGCCCGGTCTTTCTGGTCTAACCTGAGGTATGCCTGACTCATATTATTCCACACCTCAAAACTGTCAGGTTCCAGAACACTACAGCGACGGTATGCCTGGGCACACTGTTCCCATTCCTCCAGTTGTAAAGAACAATATGCTAGTCTCTGCCACACTGGGAACTGTAAACTGTTGATACTTACACTGATTTGGTAGTGTTCAGCTGCTTCCTTGTATTGCTTCCTCACATAATAGTAATTTCCAAGGCAGCGTTGTGCCCTGCCACTGCGTTGTCCAGACAGCTGCCAGGCATGATGGTAGTGATCCACATTATCTGTAGCATCACCCAACATACACCACAATTTGGGTGTTTCACCTTTCTCGAGTTGTATACGCACCACCTCTGCAGCACGTTGACGCATCTGTAACTCATTGTAGCAAGTAACAACATCTTCCCAGAGTTGTAGTCTCTCAAACACTTCCAGAGCTGCCTTAACACATCCTAGACGTAACAACATCTTAGCCAACTCCTGCTGTAGTTCCCAGTGAGGTGGTACTAGTGAGGCTGAGAATAACTTGAGTCTCTCATATCTTGAAGGGTCTTCCCGGGCCACTGCACCAACCAATTCCTCCACTTGAGTGAGGGACCGTTCCATGGCCCGGGGCTCTGTGGCCTCTACACGGGCCCTCAACAACAGTGATGATAGCTGTACACACCAGTTTTTAGGGTACTGAAGGAGAGCCACTAAATATGCCTTTGTCTCTTGATCTAATTGTATGTCAATGGCTGTGGCTCGTCTCTTATGTGTGATGGAGGCCAGGATAACCAGTTGGTCTAATGGCCGCAGGTTTGGTACAAGATCTTCGTCTTCTTCCTTGAACTGGAACCTGTGAAGGCGAGTGTCGTCATTGAGTATGATATCCTTGGGTAGGTCTGCTGGGAGAAGGGCAGGTTGATTGGGAGTATTACTGTCAGTTAATGGATTACCTTTGTACTCCACCTTTAACACCAACTGTGCTCGGTCTTCCTGTTGCCACTTGGTTCTCCTACCCAGAGCACCCATCAGTTGTGCCTCAATACCCAGGATATCAGCTGCAGTGTTAAAGTGGCCACCAGCTCGACCAACATCATAGTAATAAAGGTGTAGATGTCCAGCCTCCAGGTGATAAAGTGCTGCCAAGTCCCTACTCACCTCAGGACTCACCAGTTGTTGGTTGTTCTCCACCTTATTGAGTGCATGTAGTAGAGTTTGGTACAGCTGAGGTGAGCGTTCATCAGCCACACGTTGTTGAAGTAATGCACAACGCACACACCACCAGTCAGTTGTTAGGCAATGGGACAGTATTGCTCTCAGGTCTACCAGTACTAGTTTTGCTATTACCAGGTACTCAGGTCCATTTAGTAGGGCATAGACTCCCTCCGCATCTCCAACTAAAGCCTCCATTGCCTCCTTCCTAACATCTTCCTCACTCTGACCTTCAGGGACCAATCCAGGCAGTAATGTGTGAGGTGCTGGACCAACTAGAGGCCCTGTGAAATTATTCTGAGTGAAGAGTTGCAAACAGGATATACCTACACACAATACTATATGCTGCTTGTCTGGTCCACTGTCTTGTAAATACTTAGTTAGTATTTCCTGGTAGTAATTGGTGATGGTGGTGTCAGATGTCCTGGAACCTGGACACTCCTTGCCCAATGCTTCCTGACACTGGTCTGTCTGTAGGGCCGCCACATAGCTCCCGGCACCAACCAACTCAGACACACTCCACACTCCATCTGAAGGCAAAAAAAATATACGATGATAAGTAAGCATTCCATCACACTGGGTAGAGGAGGGTGAGTAAGGCATTGATTTTAAGGGGTAATTTAATTTTGTTACATTGGAGTTCCCTGATTCCTCCAAACAGCACCAGAAGAGCAAAAATAATGGTATTCTGTTGCTTGGAATAGTTTGGAGGATTCAGTTGCTCCAGAATTACCAACACAAAACTTCCCCCTTAAAGGACTATGTGAAGTAGTCAGAAAATTGGAGATAAGGAGTCCTTCAAATATT
The DNA here is from genome assembly GCA_033782935.1 of Petrolisthes cinctipes. Taxonomy (NCBI): domain Eukaryota; kingdom Metazoa; phylum Arthropoda; class Malacostraca; order Decapoda; family Porcellanidae; genus Petrolisthes; species Petrolisthes cinctipes. The sequence continues at coordinate 64,452 of JAWQEG010002218.1, read as the reverse complement.
GCCACGAACACCACCTATATGGAAGGAGTTTGTTTCGTGGCATGGTCAGGAGGAATCAGAAGCCTCCAATTTTCATACATGATCACAGGGTCCTTAAGATGATTAATAACATCACAATATCAAAACTTAAATTGCCACTTCCATTTCAAGCAGTGAATGATTTTCCTCCTGCTAAAGTACGAGTCAATATTATGATTTCACAGCAGTGCCGAGTTTGTTCTATTCTTTGTCACAAATGAACACTTGGGAATAAATATTTAGCTTAGGAATGAACTTGGTAAATATTTACTATATTGCTATTCTCTATGATGGCTTTTCTACCATCATTATTCACTAATTTATATCATTATAAGATTACTTTCATCTATGGCATTTCCCTCGGCAATTATCCTTTTCCAAGATGACTAATGATTTAAATTTTATATCATCTAAACTCTAAAGTATATATCTATCTAAAGTTTTAAGTAACATCTAAGACTGCACATTTTCTTAATATTGCTTTAAGGGGAGATTCTCTTGTTGATAAATTGAAGGGCTATTGATTCCTCCAAAGTATGTTGGGAAACAGACACCCTCAATGGTATACTAATAGGGGATCTGTTTCTTGGCATAGTTTGGAGGAATCACACACCTTCCAATTTACCAACAAGAAAATCGTCCCTTAATAATGTTCCCACAATCACTTAAAATTTTTAATAATGCTCCCACAACCCCAAAAATTTTCAATAATGCTCTCACAACCAACCCAAAATTTCTATAATGCTCCCACAAACCCTTAAACTGGTGGACCAAAGTATTAAATTTGAAAGCCATATCCAGACTAAAATTAACAAAGCCAACCAAATTATGGGCATCATCCGGAGATGTTTCAAGCATCTGGATGTGAACATATTGGGAACCCTGTTTAAGGCAATGGTCAGACCTCATGTTGAGTATACACAGAGTGTGTGGAGCCCTTGGAGAAAAAAAAAAAAAAGATATTTGGGCACTAGAAAATGTTCAACGAAGAGCAACAAAAAGGCTTCCAGGTATGAGGAATCTGACCTACGAGGAGAGGCTGAGGAAGTTGGACCTATCCACTCTAGTCTACAGGTGAGCCAGAGGAGATATGATAGAGGTATTTAAGATCATGCAAGAAAAGTATGATAACGACATAGTGTCAAGATGGGAGAGAAGCCAAGGAACCACAAGGGGACATTAATTCAAGTTGTTCAAGAGAAGAACAGTCACCAAAGTGAGGAGTCACTATTTCATGTACAGTCGGCAGCAGAAGTCCTGTCGCCTCACCAGTTTTACCGAGACACTCAGTGTTCATGGCCTCGAGAAATATGCACGTTTTCTACACCAAATAATCTCAAGTCTATGAACATCGCCTGCCTCGGTGAAGCAAGTGAAGCGACATAACTTTTGCTGCCGACTGTAGAGAGTAGTGGATGGATGGAACGGCTTGCCAGAATCGGTGGTGAACGGGGGCCCCTACCATCTATGCCTTTGAGCGCCATCTAGACAATTATTGGAAGGGTCAAAACTTCAAGTTCAACTCTGAGGCTACACTCAACATAAGAATAACTACAGAAGTCATTAGCCAAGATCTGGATAGACCTGCGTCCAGTATCCACCTAAGTAAACCTAAATAAGTAAGTATTGCAGTTACATAGTCTTACATTACAAAACAACAAACATAATAATAATAATAATGTTGTACTGCAGTTACATAGTCTTACATGACAATTAATTAATTAATGTTTTGGGAGATATCACCCCCCCCCCTCCCTGCCTCCGAAAACACCTCATTTTCGCCATATTTGAACTAGATTCGTCTGAAAAACACTACAACGCATTAAATAGAATTAGGTAGACCTCACCTGACCTAACCTAACCTAATCAGGACTGTGGCAATCTACCGAGACCTAACCTTAGCAAAATACGGGGCCTGGATGTAAACATTAGGTGGCCATCTTGAATTGATATTATTACACTGGAACCGACGGTTCCGGTTCTCAATAACAAAGGAACTACTGGAACCGGTACCTAATACTAACTGACAATATTAAATAATTGCTGTCTAATGCTGTTTTAAAGCCTTAATTTGCCGACAGGGACAAACAACAAGTACATTAAATAAAAGAAACCCAGACACACAACAACTACTATTGGTGGAACCGTTACCAGAACCGGTTATAGTGATTCTTGATACTTATCTTAGAATTGGTTCTCACCTCCGAACTGGTGGTTCCTGCCCAGCCCTAGCCCGCGGATAGAAGAAAATTAAATCAATTAAGGGTAGATGTAATTAATGCACTTGCGACGGAAATACCCAATAAGGAAAAGACGTACATGTATTAAGAAGTATATATATTTGACAGAAAAAAATTAATGGAAGTGATTATGGACAAACGCTTGACTAACACCCAAAATACTGGGACATAGCCGGATCTGGCAACACTGCTGCAAAACGGTAATTCCTTCAATAAATACCAAAAAATTTAAATAAAAGGCGAAAATTAAAAACACGACACGCAGCCAACAAAGCTAACCAAACAATAGTATTCAGGCAGCCATACTGTAAGAACTCCTGTGGCTAACTGTACACACACACACACACATTCATTAAAATACCATAATAATAATAAACATCATAATAATAATAAAAATAAACGTTTTCATAAAACCCGTGTGAGAATTCCTTTAGCCAACCGTACACACACACAGTCACACACACACACACACATTCATTACAATACCATACTTCCAGAATAATAATACCAATAATAATAATAATAATAATAATATACGTTTCCATAAAGCCCATGTGAGAATTCCTTTGGCCAACCGTACACACACACACAGTCACACATTTATTACAATACCATACTTCCTCATTAGAATACCAAACCTCCAGAATAATAATAATAATAATAATAATAATAATAATAATAATAATATACGTTTCCATAAAGCCCATGTGAGAATTCCTTTAGCCAACCGTACACACACACACACAGTCACACATTACAATACCATACTTCCTCATGACAATACAATACCATACTTCCAGAATAATAATAGCTTAATAATAATAATATAAGTTTCCATAATGCCCGTGTGAGAAAATGAAAATTCCTTTGGCCAACCGTACACACACACTGACAAAATAAACACGTCCCTTCACCATTAATTAAACCTTTAATACCTTCAACCATACCTCCATTGTACCCACCAGATAATATTCTACCCCTACACACCTTCATTATCAGCTTCAACACCTCCAGTATCATAATCCGGGTATAAATATTTCCGCTCCGACTTGTGCAAATTGGCCTCCATGGCAACACTGACGCTCTCTGCTACATGTTGCTTGGGGTACACAGATACTTTTTTGTTATTTAAACCTGTTATTTTATGTTATATTATTATTTATATCGTTAATAGTTATGGGTATGAGGAAGATAGATTTTATTTTATTGGTTATATTGATGTATTGCGTTGAATTACATGTGAATTTGTCTGTAAATGTGGTATCCTACTGTTTTATCCAACTTATTTTACATGATATTATTATCAATATCTTTACCAATTATGGGTATGAGGAGCTATATTTTATTTTATTTAGTTATATTGATGTAATGCGTTGAATAACATGTAAATATGTCTGTAAATACGATATCCTACTGTGTATAAACTAAGGTATTTTCGTGTAAATAATTAGACATTCAGTTAGCCTCGAGCACATGTTCACCTGACGTTTGTAAACAAATTATAATAAAACGGCGTAAATAGTTGTTAGAATGGCTGTCACTCTTCCAAATTAAGTATAAATATTTATAATGATTGTCCTATGTCTTTTTTCTGTTGCATTTAATGAAAATAGACGTAGACCTACTCAGAGTTCTATATAAAAGTGTTGCATCAATATGGCAGTATTCTGATGTTTTAATTGTATTTATGGAGAATTTAAATATAGACGAATAGAATAGATCTATTTATCATAAATCTATATCATTATATTTGTGAAATATCAACTAAAAAAATGACAAAAATGTAAATATTTGACGACAACGACGACGATGGTAATTGGTTAAATTTGTAATCTTATTTTCGGTTTCCAAAATCATCACACTTTGTTCTTATTTCTTACCAGTGAATTTCCATACAAATCTAGCAAACAGTTACACTTAATAGATTAAGAAAGCATAGATTTATAATAATCAAGATAAATAAAGAATATGTTACATCCCAAAATGGAGACTGTACTCATATTAAAATAAATGTGTTGTAAACAGTCTTGCCAGTGCTTTAAATTTTACCCAAGATCTTGGAATTTTGGAAGAGATCTTGGGATCTTGCCATTTTTTTATTTTTACTTTTCTACGTTCACTTCAGGGTACGATGTGTATTTCTAATGTAAATGACGTCCAGTCTATATAGACTAATCTAAAGCCCAGTTTACACGTGCGCGAATAAGCTCCCGAAGCCGTCACGAATTAGCGAAATGTCAAAAGTCGGCCGGGGACCTGACAGCTGAATTTTAGATTTTTATCAATTAATTGCTGCGACTTACCGCGGGTGCATTGCTGGTTCATCTGTGGTTAATCTGCGGTATAACACGAATGATTGGGGGAAGCCCGGGGATTCACCGTTGTCTCTTGGACGACTATATAATTTTTAACAGTCATTTTACCCTTTTTTTGCCGGTGGTGATTCTGCAGGAGGCCACGGGTGTACCTATGGGCATGCTCGGCGATAAACCCCAGCGTAGCACCTGCGGTGTATGATTCATCGAATCAACCTGTGAGATTAGTTGGGGTGCGCCACCGCTGCCCCCTCGGCAGGCTATAGGAAGGTCCCTGGTGGTTCCTGATGGTATGAACCACCGGTTCATACCATCAGTCACAAAATCCCCAGGGATGCTCCACGACTTTTCCTTTACCTGCGAGACCTCCACGATTTACCAGCGACTTATCCCTGTTCCATCCCAGACATAAAAGTATGCACATTTCTTACAATGTATATGACTGTTTATATAGCCGGTATATCCTGGACACACTGGCGATTCACTGGCGTTGCATCCGCGGTGTTTCCCAAGGTCGCGGAAGTTTCGCAACGGTTGTCTTGCCGCCAGCGGTGAACAAGAATGTCGGGGGCAGGTCGGGGACAAGCTGCAGGTGTACCTACGGTGCACCTGTGACTTGTTTTTAATCCGGTTGCGCCACGAAAAGTTGGGAGGGGCACCAACTTTTCGTGGCGCGACCAAAACTGCCGGCGAACCACCCGAAGAAGGACCCGAATAAGCTTTTTTTTCCAAAATTTCCTTTAATCGGGATGGCGTCGGGAGCTTATTCGCGCAAGTGTAAACTGGGCTTAACAAAACTAACTAATTTAATCTACATAAACTAACTTAACCAGATGTAAAAATTGATTGAATATGAATCTTGGGATTTCTTGGGGATTTTTTCAGTGAGTAATATTGGGAATTTCCTAACCATCATAAGTTTCAGCAGTTGGTAACACTGATTGTGAACTTGTGGCGCGTTTTAAATAATAAACACACACTTTGTTGATGTTTACTTGTTTAGATAACATTAATTTGATCATGATTATATAATATTAATGACCAGGAAGATAATTACGATAAAATGATACACATATAGTGACATTAAGTGTAGAAAAGATCAATTTAATGTCTTATTTAGGTGATTATTAATAGATTCACCAGAAATGATTGACTAACTTGAAAATCTACCACCAAATTAAGGTAAGTTTTAACATTATTTTATTACCGTATTTACCTTAAGGTCCCTGTGATTGTCTATGGAAATTGGAGGCTTCTGATTCCTCCTGACTATACCATGAAACAAATAAGATCCTTCCATATAGGTGTGTGTGTTTTGTGTCAATATTTGAAGGACTCGTTTACTTCCAATTTTCTGACTATGGATAATCTCTGAAACCTGTAACGTGTGGTTAGGGTGAATGGCAAACAAGTTTTGTGTTGGTCTAGTCTAGTCTTGTCTAGTCTAGTCCTGTCTAGTCTAGTCTAGTCTCTTTATTTCTTCAGGTTTTACATTGCATATAAGGTTTTATAGCTAACCTGGAAGCTAACCTGGAATATGATCATGTGAATATATTTTATAGTCAACCTGGAATATGCTCAATCATATACATATACATAAAGGTTGCCTGCCTGCTACAAACCATTACTCTAAGTGAATCTTAATGAGACTCTGTTAACTTAAGATATAGATAGATTATATAATTTTTCTATAAATATGTGTACAGCCACAATCAAATATCCACCAACACTTTCCTTCCATGGTCGTAAATATCTTGGTAATAAAGAACAACACGTGTATGATTTTGCAGCACAACAACAGTGGAAAACAAAGAATTTAGGCATTTGCAGAGGAAATGCCATAGAAGAAAATAGTCTTAGAATGGTCTAAATAAGTGGGTAATGAAGGTAGAAAAACCGTACGCGATAACGGCAATTCTTTCAATATTTACCGAATTTCTCTAACTCTATATATCAATAAGGGGAAATTTTTTGGTTGGTGAATTGGAAGGTCTGTGATTCCTCCAAACTATGTCACCAAACAGATCCCCTATCAGTACCATTGAGGGCGTCTGATTTCTGGTACTAGCCTATATAGTCTAGTTAGGAGGAATCAAAATCATCACACCTTCCAATTCACCCAACAAAAAATAAAAAATTGGTAAATATTGAAAGAATTGCCGTTATCGCGTACGGTTTTTCTACCTTTATTACCCACTTATTTAGACCATTCTATGACTATTTTCTTCTATAGCATTTCCTCCGCAAATAACCGCGGTAAAGTAAAGGAAATGACCGGGGCAAAATACAGGGACCTAGCCGGATTTGGCAACACTGCTACAAAATGGCAATTCTTTCAATAAATACCAAAAAAATTTCCCCTTTTAACGTATCTTCTCTAAACCCAGCTGGAACGATGACGGAGGCGGAGATCTCAATGACACCACCACTGACACCACCACCACCACCATGGAGTCAACAACAACAACAGGAGATGGACGATATTATGATGGATTCGGACAGCCTCGACTATCTAGACTTCTTTACCACTGACACTGAACCTTCACACACCAACAACAACCCACACCAAGGTCTGATGTACAAAATTATATGTGTTTTGTATTTTTTGTTACAAGTGTCCCTCGATATAAGATGATTAAATTTAGCACTATCCTTTTAATACAGGCTTAGTAAATCACTTAGTGTGTATGGTACGGTAATGAATAACATAAGCCTGGGAATATACACACACACACACTCATTTTAATACAGGCTCAGTAAATCACTTAGTGTGTATGGTAATGAATAACACAAGCCTGGGAATACACACACACACTCCTTTTAACACAGGCTCAATATCTCACTCAGTGTGTATGGTAATGAATAACACAAGCCTTGGAAAACATTTGGTGGTGTTCAATGAGTGACTGAGTGTAAAATGAAGTGATGGTGGATACACCCTTCAAACCATACAGAATAGAGCCCTAAAGATAATCACAGGCTGCACAGCTACCACACCTACAGACCACCTACACCATGAAACCTTTAAGTCCTCCAGATCAAGGATCATCTTGACATGAGAGGCACACAAACACTTGCTGCAGCCTCCACAAACCCACACCATCCACTACACTACATGACAAAACAACCACACATGCCAAGGAACATCAAAACAACACCCAGTACACAATACTATACACAAATACTATCATCTCTTACACACTGCCCACCCCAAACCAATCTCCAAAAACACATCCATACTCAAATCACTCACCAATCCATCCAAACACTCAAAAACAACACTCAGTTGCTTGCACGACCTCCTGACATCCACCCATCTGAATCCTTCCTTCCCCGTGAGGACAGAGTCCACCTGGCCAGGCTGTGATGTGGCCACCACCCGGTCCTTCTGACATATCAGAAGAAGCTGGATGGAGCCATTTTGTATGTCTGTCCAGGATGCAACACAGTACCCCATTATGAAAGACTGCAATACACATAACCACATTCACCAACAACACAACATACGCTCTCTGGCCTTCCTCAGGAGCTCAGGGCTGCTCGGACAAACAGCTTGAGGAACTTCAACAATAACAACAACGACAGTTAATTATTCATTTTATATTGAGAGTCTACAGTACAGTTAATTTGGACAATGTGAAGTAATGGTGTCAATACTGTAAAATATATGTTTTTAGTTTTCTGTGCGATGCGTTGTTTTCAAGTGATGCGCAAACAAACTCACAAACATAGTATTCCTATTTTATTATATTAGATTATTTAAGGAGAGATTCTCTTGTTGGTGAATTGGAAGGCTACCAATTCCTCCAAACTATATTTACCAAGAAACAAATCTCCTCAGTGTTAGTGATAGGGAATCTGTTTTGTGACATAGTTTGGAGGAATCACAGACTTCTCTCCTTAACTGTGGCTGTATTTGTGTCACAGGTGATGTAGCTAATGTTTATTTTATATATAATACTGTATATAATGTTATGTAATTATGAGTGACTATTTGTATTACAGGTGGTGTGGAGAGTGGAAAGTAATGGTGTTTGTTACTCTAACTACTATATGTATTATGTATGTACAGTATTTGTATTCCAGGTGATAGTAATGTTGTTGTTGTTGTTGTTGTTGAAGTTCCTCAAGCTGTCTGGCCGAACAGCCCCGAGTTCTTGAGGAAGGCTATGGCTTGAACCGGGCTTTCCCACAGTGCCCTCAGTGAGTGTATCTTGTGTTGTTGGCGAGTGTCATTGTGTTGGTTACTCTGACTACTGTATGAATGTAATGTATGTATTTATATTACAGGTGGTGTGGACAGTGTGGAGAGTACTGGCGTTGGTGCCGTGTGGTTCAACTGTCAAGGTTTACCAAGTTGGGGGAAAGACGTGACACTGGGATCATACCTTGCATCCGGTTGTCTCTCCTCACTCATCCATCACAACACTCCATCCATCTCACCTCTTCCACCACCACCATCAATACTTCAACTACCTCCCTGTACACCAGACAATATACACTACCTCATACACCACTACTTTATGGCAATACGGTAATTATTTTATACACTTAAGGGGGTGCGGGAATAGGGGGACAGGCTTGGGGGGGGTTTAGGGGGGTGCGGGAGTAGGGGACAGGCTTGGGGGGGGTTTAGGGGGGTGTGGGAGTAGGGGACAGGCTTGGGGGGGGTTAGGGGGGTGTGGGAATAGGGGGACAGGCTTGGAGGGGGTTTAGGGGGGTGCAGGAATAGGGGGACAGGCTTGGGGGGGGGTTAGGGGAGTGCGGGAGTAGGGGACAGGCTTGGGGGGTGCGGGAGTAGGGGGACAGTCTTGGGGGAGGGTTAGGGGGGTGCGGGAGTAGGGGACAGTTTTGGGGAGTGCGGGAGTAGGGGACAGGCTTGGGGGGGGGGTTAGGGGGTTGCAGGAGTATGGGACAGGCTTAGGGGGAGTTTAGGGGGGTGCAGGAGTAGGGGACAGGCTTGGGGTGGTTTTGCCTACATCACTACAGGCAATGAGAGACTGAGTAAAATTAAGTGATTGGTACTGTACAAGTATTTCATTCACTGTATATTGAGAGTCTTCAGAAATACACTCCGGTAACAGCAGTGGAAAATGAGGGATTGCTGTATAGTGTTGGTAAATCTGGAGCAACTGATTCCTCCAAACTATTCCAAGTGACAGAACAACATTACTTTTGTTCATCAGGTCCTGTTTCCTGGCATACTTGGGAGGAATCAGGGGGCTCCAATGTAACAAAAGTGAATTACCCCCATAATAACATGTATTGAAATTTACCAGAAGAATAAGTAAGTAAGTACATTTTTATTGCTTTTAAAGAACAAACTGGTAGAACAAAATAACTTATATTGCAGCAACGGTCTGTCGAGCTAAGGCTCCCTGACAGACATTATTTAAGTCAAGATATTAGTGGTTGCTTAGTGGCTAATGTAAGTCATCAAGTACACAAGTAGCCTATCTATATACTGTACCAATACAATGACTCTACCCAACACAAGTAGCCTATCTATATACTGTACCAATACAATGACCCTACCCAACAGACACGGCATCTCAGAGTTAGAACGAGGCGCCCAGTCCAGCTTCACTCCCAGCCTCACCCCGGCCCCACACACCACTCAGTACGCACAGCTACGGGAAGATGTGGCCATATTTTTCACACACCTGGCAGCTTACACACACAGCCTGAAGGAAAGGGATGAGTTGGACTTCTTGAAACAGGTTGATGAATGTGTTTTGGGACTCCTGAGATACCTTGGACCTCTACATCACCTCCAGGGACATGTTACCACCGCTGCATCACCACAGGGTAACAAGGTCAGTGTCATGGGGCAGAGGTGGAAGTGTAGTGTTGGTAAATCTGGAGCATCTGATTCCTCCAAACTATTCCAAGCAACAGAACACCATTATTTTTGTTCATTTGGTCCTGTTTCCTGGCATATTTTGGAGGAATCATGGCACTCCAATGTAACAAAAGTGAATTAAACCCTTAAGGAGGTATTAGAGGTATAATATTTATTCCATTAACATTTGTATTATCCACAGTGTCCTTCGGCTGCCTATCACCTCTTCCACCTCCACCTTGATGTGCGATGGTGGAGTCTGGCCCTCCTCCACACCCTCCCAGACCACCTCAACCCCTCCTCCCCCCTACTACATGAGCTACCACCACCACCAGGGGGAGGAGTAGGGGGGGAGACAAGAGGGGGAGGACATGAGAGTTTTCGTCAATGTGCCAGTCTGGTGGTGTGGGATCTCTTACACCTTTTAGCCGTACCAACAGTCAAGGTAATGTTGTGGTTTTTTTTTTTCACTCTATACTCACCCACTGTATGTATGTATGTATTCAGGGGGAAGTTTTGTGTTGGTAAATCTGGAGCAACTGCTGAATCCTACAAACTATTCCAAGCAACAGAACAACATTATTAATTTTGCTTTTCTGGTTCTGTTTCCTGGCAGACTTTGGAGGAATCGAGGCACTCCAATGTAACAAAAGTGAATTATGATAGATACTATATAACTGTTCAAATATTCTACTACACAACTTACTGGTATTGATTGTGAAATTTTTGACAATGGTTGTTCTTACCTTTTTGTATCTTTACAGGATTGAGTCAAGCTCGTAATGTCCCGTATTTTAAAACCCAATTATCATATTTTTCTTTAAAGTTATGTATGTTTTGTTATGTATGTGTAAAGTTATGTGTGTGTGTGTGTTCTTACCTATTTGTTTCTTTACAGGATTGAGTCAAGCTCGTAATGTCCCGTATTTTAAAATCCAATTATCATATTTTTCTTTCAAGTTATGTAAAGTTGTGTTGAGTTTGACGTGTGTGTTTGTTGTGTGTTTCAGGCCGGTTCAAGTGAAGTAGAGGATTTAGTGAGGTGGCCATGTGGGTGTTGTGTAGAGTTGGCTATGTCTCTTCTTCATCTCCTGGATCACCGCGCCACACAACACAGCACTCAGGTTCTGTCAACAAACTACATTTTTTTCACTTTCCTTTCTTTTGTAGCCACCTCACAAGTAATGAGCCATACCAGCTTCATGTGTGGGCAACTGTACATGGAGACATAGAAACCAGTATAATATACTCTTATAACAACAGTGGAAAAAGAGGGACTACTGTATTAAAACTACTTCTGTGAGGAAAAGTTATCTTTATCACTCAGTTACTATTATTTTGCAATACAAATTGAGCAATAAAAAGCCTTCTCCCCTTAGAAGTTCAATTAATAATATGACCCGTCTGTCTCTTGCATGAAATACCATACATATACATATACAAGATTTGAATGAGAGACTGTATTGTAATTATTCCTTCATTCATTCGTGTATATTTCAGAGCTTCTGGGAGGAGGCAAGGAACAAACTACTGGTATTACTCAAGTTGTTTAATGACTCAAACCACCACACTGTATCCACCAACAACAACAACAACAACACCTCCCCTAAACCAGCTGCCTTGTCTTCCTGTCCCACCACCAGCCTTGCTATTCAATGTCCTTCAGAGGTGTTAAGGACTGGTAGCCTCACACACATATGGTGGTTCTTCTACAACCTGGCCAGACTCTATGTTTATGATGTCAACGGCAACACCAAAACACAACAGGTCAGGTTGTGTATGTCTTGTACAGTCGGCAGTCTCACCTCTCTTATCACCTATTTCTGGTGCTATATGACCTCGCTGTTGCGGCGCCTAATATCAGTCAATCAATCAGTTGTACAGTCGACAGCATAAGTTGGCTTCATTTCCACCTGTGTATGTATGAGCTATAGTGATGTAACACAATTTGAATACAGAGATGACAGATACACTTCTCATGTGGTAAATTACACATGTTGTTAGAATAAAAACTGGTTCAGAATACAACTATCTGGTCATATTAGGATTATTTAGTACGTGAGATGGACGCGAATTTATGCTGCTGGCTGTATGTGAATTACTTATGTGACATGTTACAGTTGGTCCTTGATATAAGATGAAAAAATGTAGTACATAATAATATCCTAAAAAAACACAGGCTCAGAAAATCACATAGTCTGTATGGTAATGAATAACTGAAGCCTGGGAAAACATTTGGTGAAGACACACACACACACTACACTATATCTGAACCATTAAATTAATCTTTTCTGCAGAGTGAAGTAAAGGTTGAACCCAAGCTGTTACGAACACTGGTCAGGCTGACTGTGGGTAATCCTAAAATCAACAATACCACCACAACCACCACCACCACCAACACCAAACCCTCTGAGACACAGCTGCGGTCGGCCCTGCGGTGCTGTGTACTGCTGTGTGGGGTGTGGGGGCCGGGGGGAGTCAGTTGGGAGTGGGTGGGGCCTCTCTGGGAACACTTCTCACGCAGGTTCAATGATTCCTTCACACTACCAGGGGCAAACATGGAGGCTCACACTACAGCCAGGTGAATATTAAGGATGATATCATTACCTTATTGTATATAGTGAACAAATAATTAATGCCTCACTCAATATAATGAATTCTGTAAGTTAAGGAGGTAATTCACTTTTGTTACATTGGAGTGCCGTGATTCCTCCAAAGTATGCCAGGAAACAGAACCAGAAGAGGAAAAAATAATGGTGTTTTCTGTTGCTTGGAATAGTTTGGAGGATTCAGTTGCTCCAAATTTACCAACACAAAATATCTCCCCTTAAGAAGACTGTCTTGTTGGCAAATTGGAGGCCTATTGATTCCTCCAAACCAAGCCAGGAAACAACATAATATCCTCAATATTACTAGTAGGGGAACTGTTTCATGGCATATTTTTTAGAGGACTTATTCGCCCTTCAATTTGCCATCCTGAGAGTATAGCGCCATAACTAATATAATTGTTGTTGTTGTTGAAGTTCCTCAAGGTGTCTGGCCGAACAGCCCCGAAATATACTTGTTGTTGTTGTTGAAGTTCCTCAAGCTGTCTGGCCGAGCAGCCCCGAATATACTTGTTGTTGTTGTTTTTGGTACAGTCGGACGGTGGGAGGATGGGTGGAGGAGGTACAGAGGCTGGGAAGGGCTGTGAATGCTTGGGAACCTCAGTGCACTTCATGGCAATTTTTTGTTACCCTGCTCGGTAAGTGAATCACCAAGTTATCACCAAGTTAAGTCCAATTCTTTTTTTTCCATGCTGTTATATTTTTGTGTACTAGAGAAGCCCTACTATGTTTATTTTATCTACAGTAATTACCAAGTATTGGACATGTGGTACTGTACTGCTTAGGTGGAAGATACTCAATGATACCCTTTATTTTCCTTCTCTTTACAATATTCCACTCATCACCCACATATAATTTTTATTCCCTGGTTTGCAGTGGGTGTAGTGAAGGATGGTGGTGTGTCTTTACAATATTATACTCATCATCCACATATGATTTTTCTTCTCTGGTTTGCAGCGGGTGTGACGAAAGATGTTGGTGTGTCTGTACAATATTCCACTCGTCACCCATATATGATTTTTATTCCCTGGTTTACAGTGGGTGTGGTGAAGGATGTTAAGGATGTTGGTGTCTACAAAATCTTCTTGTCACCCATATATAATTTTTCTTCTCTGGTTTACAGCGGGTGTGGCGAGGGGTGGTGGTGGTGGTGGTAGTATGGGGTCAGGGTGGCGTCAGGTAAGAGGTCGTGTGTACTCTAGATTCCACAGTCGTTTGATGGGTGAGTTGTCTTCCACGGGGCTTCATCACGCTGCCTCGCTCTTCCTCACCCTGGCTACTGTCACCGACCCCCTTGATGTGGTGAGTCAGTCAATCAGTTAGTCATTCAATCAGTCAGTCAGTCAGTCATTCAATCAGTCAGTCAGTCAATCAGTCAGTCAGTCATTCAATCAGTCAGTCATTCAATCAGTCAGTCAGTCAATCAGTCAGTCAGTCAATCAGTCAGTCAGTCAGTCAGTCAATCAGTCAGTCAATCAGTCAGTCAGTCAATCAGTCAGTCAGTCAGTCATTCAATCAGTCAGTCAGTCATTCAATCAGTCAGTTAGTCAGTCATTCAATCAGTCAGTCATTCAATCAGTCAGTCATTCAATCAATCAGTTAGTCAGTCAGTCAATCAGTCAGTCATTCAATCAATCAGTTAGTCAGTCAGTCAATCAGTCAGTCATTCAATCAATCAGTTAGTCAGTCATTCAATCAGTCAATCAGTCAGTCAGTCAATCAGTCAGTCAGTCAGTCATTCAATCAGTCAGTCAGTCATTCAATCAGTCAGTTAGTCAGTCATTCAATCAGTCAGTCATTCAATCAGTCAGTCATTCAATCAGTCAATCAGTCAGTCATTCAATCAGTCAGTTAGTCTACTGTACCTGATTGGTGCCTTGATGTGGTCAGTCAGTCAGTCAGTCAGTCAGTCTTTTGTTTCTTCTACTGTACCTGATCTAAATATGTTACAAATAGTTTTCAATTTACAGGGTTACAGTACAATACAATAGTCTAAAAGTTAGTTTTTCTTCAACTTAAGGGGGAAATTTTGTGTTGGTAAATCTGGAGCAACTGAATCCTCCAAACTATTCCAAGCAACAGAACACCATTATCTTTGTTCATCTGGTCCTGTTTCCTGGCATACTTTGGAGGAATTAAGACACTCCAATGTAACAAAAGTGAATTACCACCTAACCTTAAAAGTATCATGTGCTCTCCAATGTAACAAAAGTGAATTACCACCTAACCTTAAGAGTATAATGTGCTCTCCAATGTAACAATAGTGAATTACCTCCATAATTAAAAGTATCATGTGCTTCAGATTACCAAACTGTGTGAGCTGTTGGTACTGGTGCCAAGTAGAGGCAGTAGTGGGAGGATGAGAGTAGTGTGGAGGAGCTTCCTGGCCTGTGCCCTCTTACTGGTGGGTGCCGGGGCAGACCTCACCAACCTCACACACAAGTTCACTCCACTGGTAGCCTCGGTGGTCACTCAGTATACAGCCGCCAGGGATTCGTCCACCAGGAGGTAACAATGTAACTCAAAACAACACATATATAGGGTCGATTCCACAGTGGTATTTGTTTGTTAGCTTCCCAACCAACCACACTTGTAAGGCTTCATTATTTTCCAAAAGCTGAGTATCCGTATTCACAAAATCTATTGAACAGTAAGATAATGATGATCACTGTATAATTTACTCACCAAATTCATTAAATAATTATTCACCCATAAGTCATTTACACAGCTAACGTTCTTTCGTTTGCGTGCTTACAAACCACAACGAACAACTGTGGAATTGACCCATAATTTTAAGGTTGAAGTACTGTACAGTGTTGGTAAAGCTGGAGCAAATGATTCCTCCAAACTATTCCAAGCAACAGAACACCATTATTTTTGTTCATCTGGTTCAGTTTCCTGGCATAGTTTGGAGGAATCAAGGCACTCCAATGTAACAAAAGTGAATTACCCCCTTAATTTTCTCTATGAATCTGTGTACAGTAAACCCTTGTTATCCACCACTTGGTTTATGGGTGTGTAATGTACAGCCACAATCAAATATCTACGACACCTTTCTATCGTGCAAAGAAATCAGTATCATATCAAAATATAATCATACAACAACACCTTACGTCAACTCAACCCCCTCAATTATTATTATTATGAGGTGCTGCAAAATCATACACATGTTCTTTATTACCAAGATATTTACTACAATGGAAGGAAAGTGTCGGTGGATATTTGATTGTGGCTGTACAAAGAGGGTTTACTGTACACACATACATTACAAACAGTACAATACACACCCATAACACTAGTACAAAACAAGGGATATTTTACTGGTCTCTTTTAACTCTTTATTTACAACATTTTTCAGGGAGTTGGGTCAGCTGTTGGTGGTGTATGCTGAAGGAGTCCAAGAAGTGTTTGAAGAGAGTCCGGACCTTTCCCTCTCCCAACACACACTCCTCTGTAAGTCTCACCTTCACTCTACTTACCCTTAGATACATATATATTTCAAGTACATTCCAATGTTTATAAGTTGCCTATAAGTATGTACAGTCGGCAGCACCAGTTCGCTTTATTTCCACCTGCGTATGTATGTATTAGCTATAGTGATGTTGTAATACAATTTAATACAGAGATGACAGATATAGTTGGCCTCACTTCCACCTGTGGCTGTACAGTTGCCAAAATATGAATTGCGACAAATCTTGATGGAACTTTAACCATAGTAATATCCACAACTATTTGTAGGGACTATAAGCATGTATAACAGAAGGAAATATACATATCCTTCTGTAATACATACTTATGATCCCTACAAACAACTATGGACATTAATATATTTAATGTTCTATCAATAGTTGTCACAATTCCTTTTTTGGCAACTGTACGTACTAGCTATAATGATGTTGTAATACAATTTTAATACAGAGATGACAGATATAGTTCTCATATGGAATAAAATCTGGTTCAGAATGCAACTATCTGGTCATAATAGCAATATTATTAAGTACATGAGATGGACACGAATTTATGCTGCCCGGCTGTACTTGTGTAAAATTTTGGTGTATGGTAATGTTGTCTTGGATTGCATCACCTTTTACCGAAAAATGCAAGAATTAAAATGAGGTCGCTGATACATTTTTGCCTGGTTAAAAAAAAAAATGGAGTGTAGACAGACAATTTTTAAAGTATGTCATATGAATTTTAAAAGACAACCGCAATATTTTGGATTAAAATATATTCTTGTGCATTTGTATTTTCTATTGATAATTTTCCTTGTCCCGTAGGTGGGAGTTTAGCGCCTGTGCTTCCCCAGGTGGGTATCTCAGAGCTGAAGGCAGTGTTGGCAATGTTACATACTGCCCTGGCCAAGGTTCTCACACTCACCAGACCTCCACACTCTTTACATGGTTAGTGTTGCTTGTTATTATTATTATTATTATTATTATTATTATTATTAAAATAGACCAGAGACACATAGCTGGGAGAGAGTGCAAGCATTCTATCAATCCGAGGACCCCAACCCCATGAATCCAACCTGAAGAAAAGAAGATAGCTTAGAGAAAGAAAGATGAGCAGTTAGCCTAATAAAAACATATTAGCCTTACTCTTGAAGCCAGCCAGTTAGCTTAATAAAAATATATTAGCCTTACTCTTGAAGCCAGCCAGTTACCTTAATAAAAACATATTAGCCTTACTCTTGAAGCCAGACTGTCTGTCCGAGCAGTCCCGAGTCTGGTTGTTACTCCTACCAACTACTTCTCTCATAATATTATCTGCTTTGATTATGGGTTCAGTTTGTTAGTTTGTTTGTCTGTTAGTGGGACTCTTGGAAACTGTCTGGAATAAACATTTTGTCTACTATTGTGGATTTTTCTACTCGCATAGATGATGACGACGACGACACTGTGATTTTCCACCTGTCTTAGTTTTATTGTATAGTATTTTGATATGTTATTCTGTATGAACTAATATTAAGGAGAGAGTATACTATTGATAGACTGGAGTGCCTTGATTCCTCCAAAGTATGCCAGGAAACAGGACCAGATGATAAAAAATAATGGAGTTCTGTTGCTGGGAATAGTTTGGAGGAATCATCATCTCCACAAATGCCTAAAAATATACCCTCCCCTTATTCATTGCATTATTGTTATTATGTTATTATTATGTTATTATGTTATTATTGTTGTTATTATGTTATTATTGTTTTTATGTTATTACTGTTGTTATTATGTTATTGTTATTGTTATTATTGTTATTATTATGTTATTGTTATTATGTTATTGTGATGATTGGTATTGGTACAGGTGATGGCAGTGTACTACAGAATGTGGTTGGAGTGGTGTGGAGTGAGTTTGGAGGCTTCCTACGTACACACTCCCTCACCCTCACACCACCAAGGACGTTAGGAGAGGTGGCTGCTTGTCTCACCCTCTGCCTCTCACATCTGCCCCCGCCCT
The DNA here is from genome assembly GCA_033782935.1 of Petrolisthes cinctipes. Lineage (NCBI taxonomy): Eukaryota > Metazoa > Arthropoda > Malacostraca > Decapoda > Porcellanidae > Petrolisthes > Petrolisthes cinctipes. The sequence goes on along the minus strand of JAWQEG010002218.1, from coordinate 45,981 downwards.
CATCAGTCCCCACCACTAGCACCAACACCAACAACTCTTCCCAGTCCCCCCCACCACCGCCCCCCCCCAGAGATGCAGCACACACGCTCGTCACACACTTCCTCACCTCTGAAGCCGTCAACACTGGGTGAGTTACTGTACATTGGACACTCGTTTATGTTCAATCTCTTTTACCTCTACAGTTTCATTCCTTATTTACTTTCCTCCAGCCTTGTTATCATCTTTATTTATCTTTTATTTATTATCATTACTTTTATTATTGTTATTATTATTGATGTATTATTTATTATTACTACAAGATATTGTTATAATTATTTTTATTATTATTAATGTACTGTATTATTTATTATTACTACAGCGTATTATTATCGTTATTTTTATTATTATTGATATATTATTTAGTATTACTATAGGGTATTATTATTATTATTATTATTATTATTATAATTATTATTGATGTACCGATATTAATATTATTACTACAGGGTATTATTATCATTAATTTTATTATTATTATTGATGTATTATTTAGTATTACTACAGAGGATTATTTTTATTTGTACTTATTATTGAATTAGTATTATTATGAAATAGTATAATCCTGCCAACACTGACATATGCGTCGGAGACATGGACATGGAATAGGGCGCATCAGTCTAGAATAGGTGCTGTGGAAATGAGTTACTTGAGAGGAGCATGTGGACTTACTAGATGGGATGGAGAAAGTAATGAGAGTGTGTATGAGAGATGTGGTATGAGTGAGAAGGCAATTGGTATTGAGTGTGGAGTGGTTGAGAGAGTGAAACGTAATACATTGAGATGGTATGGACATGTGGAGAGAATGCAAGGCGAGGAATTTGTAAAGAAGGTGTATGGAAGTGAAGTTGTAGGACCTGGTGTGAGAGGCAGACCACCGGTTAGATGGCAGAACAGAGTGGAAGAGTATGTAAAGGAGAGAAACATGAGGGGCAGAGTAGGGCTTGAACAAGTAAGGAGGGAGTGTTGGAACAGGGAGAACTGGAGACACTTCTGCCGTGGCCACCCCCTTGAGGGGAGTTCCCGGAGGGAACGAGGCGTCGGAGCTATAGATAGATAGATAGATAGACTTATTATTATTATTGTTATAATTTTTATCATTATTATTTTCAGATGTTCTCTTCACTATGGTTCGTGGCTGTTGGAACATATGGATGGTGATAACCTTCCTTGGTCTGGTCTGGAGGGACAGCTGATTGCCTCATGGTTATGTGCCCTGGTAACACAAGGAGCCCAGGACAAGGTACAGGAGATGTCCCAACGTCTAACTGCCCTGCCCGGGGTGGCTAATGTCCTGCCGGGCCCTGTGTCCTGCCCATACAGTCTGGCTCGGAGTTTGATCAGAGGTGTAGCGGATAAATTTTCACATCTACAGGTAAGATAAAAATTTTGAATCATGATTTTTTATGACTGATACAAATTTTGGATAATAACTTTTTTTTTCAAATTACTGATACAAATTTTGAATCATGACTTTTTAAATGACTGATAAAAATTTTGAATCGTAACTTTTTTTTTAAATGACTGATACAAATTTTGAATCATAACTTTTTTTTCAAATGACTGATACAAATTTTGAATCATAACTTTTTTTTCAAATGACTGATATATTATTTAGCTTGTCCAGGCCAGAATATAATTGTGGACACAAGAACTTGATACACTTAAGAGGGTGCGGGAATAGGGGGACAGGCTTGGGGGGGGGTTTAGGGGGGTGCGGGAGTAGGGGGACAGGCTTGGGGGGGGTTTTGGGGGGTGCGGGAGTAGGGGGACAGGCTTGGGGGGGGTAGGGGGGTGCAGGAATAGGGGACAGGCTTTCTACCCACCCCAAGCCTGTCCCCCTATTCCCGCACCCCCCAAACCCCCTCCAAGCCTGTCCCATACTCCCGCACCCCCTTAAGAACCCTGTGATCGTGTATGAGACTTGGTGGCTTTTGATTCCTTCTGACTATGCCACGAAACAAGCTCTTCCTAACCTCCCTAAACTCCCTAACTTCCCTAAACTCCCTAACTTCCTTCCATATAAGTGGTGTTTCGAGGCAAAATTTGAAGGACTCCCTAACCTTCAATTTTCTGACTACATCACAGGGTTCCTTAATTAACCATACCCTCAGAGAGCATAAGGAAGGACTCACCTCTGTAAACTATGGCCCGTACTAAGAGTCAGGAAGGTCGAGGGTGGATGGTTGAAGGGAAGGTCCGTGCCTTCATCCTCGTGACTCTTAGGCTGGCTTCACACGAGCGTTTTTTTGCAGCGCGATCAAATATTCGCGTCGCCGCTCTTTATTTTCATACAAGCGGTAAACTACCGCGCGGTAGCTTTGAAGGCGTCATGTTAGGGTAGTTCATCTGCTTGTGCAATAACTATAAACAACATAAACAACAATAGCAACAACAATAGTAACAATAGCAATAACAATAGCAACAATAACAACAATAAGAACAATAGCAACAACAATAATAATAGCAATAGCAACAACAATAACATTAAAAACAACAATAATAATATAATTATCAATATTATTGTTAATATTAAAAATTTATACTAAAAAAGTACATGTAGTGTAATGACCCTCCAGTACCACAGATGAACCACAACTGATGTGTTGGCATGGAAAGTACCTGCTTGTGTGAAGCACACCATAAACTTCTGTTTTATTCTAGACCGCTTGCGACGTGTCGGTTTGGCAGTGCAGGCGGATGCTGACCACCGTCCGCTTGGTAATTTCATCGCACGGACAGCGTCTGAACGGTCCCATTTAACTTCATTAATTTCTAAACCGCGCAGAAAAAATTCGCGCGGTTGAAATCGCTCGTGTGAAGCCAGCCTTAGTACAGGCCTATGTCTTGTCCTGAAGGGGGAAGTTCAGTGTTGGTAAATCTGGAGTAAGTGATTCCTCCAAACTATTCTAAGCATCAGGCCACCATTATTTTTGTTAATCTGGTCCTGTTTCCTGGCATATTTTGGAGGAATCAAGACACTCCAATGTACCAAAAGTAGACCATCCTCTTAATATGCTCAATGAGGGGCTTGTTACATGTGTCTGGGGCCGTTACATGTGCCTGGGCCCGTTACATGTCTGGACCCGTTACATATCTGTGTCCGTTACATATCTGGACCCGTTACATGTGTCTACAACTGTTACCCTCACCACCACAGAACTTCAATGAGAGGATGACATACAGAGAGAGAGCCTCACAATACTTCAATGGTTTGGATCGAGCTGGTACAACCTTACTCAAGAAGACACCTCCACCTTCACATCTATCACGGGCCATTGATACCATAGCTGATATCCTACTTCATGCCCATCAACTCATTTATGCCAAGGTGAGTCAATGAGGCGATTCCACAGTCGTTCGTTGGTATTTGTTTGTAAGCACGCAAACGAAAGAATCTTAGCCGTGTATATGACTTATGGGTGAATTATTTAATGAATTTGGTTTGTAAGCATGCAAACAAAAGAATCTTAGCCGTGTAAATGACTTTTGCATGCTTACAAACCAAATTCATTAAATAATTCACCCATAAGTCATTTACACTGCTAACATTCTTTCGTTTGCGTGCTTACAAACCAATACCAACCACTGTGGAATCGATCCTAAGACTCCAGAGCCAATGTAAAGTGGAACATGACTGACTGAAATTATGAGTGGTAGCCTGGAGATGTGGACATATTATATATACTCATATTTTACTTGTACTTTCTACTTGCTTAACTGTACCAAATGCCCTATGTGGTCTGGTATGTGGTTTAGCAATACTGTACAGCCACAATCAAATAAACCACTGACACTTTCCTTCCATCATGCAAATAAATCAGTATCATTTCAAAATATTGTAAAACCATACAACACCTTATATCAACTCAATCCCCTCAATTATTATTATTATGAGGTGCTGCAAAATCATACACGTGTTGTTCTTTATTACCAAGATATTTACTACGATAGAAGGAAAGTGTTGGTGGATATTTGATTGTGGCTGTACATTCTAACCATGTGTCCTAATGTGCATCTCTCTCTCTCTCTCAGTCCAACCCCAAGTGTGCCTTACCGAGCCTAATGAGTGGAGTGTTCCTGGCTGCTGCTGTGTACTGTACAGAGAAGACTCTCCCTCCACCCCTCACATCAGCCATGGCACCTGCTCTACCCAAAGTCAGTTGGTTTTCCATTACGGTAGATCCTTGATACATCACGAGTAAATATTCAACTGTCCATCTTTTCTTTCTGCTGTCTCACTTCTCTATTTCCTTTTTCTGGCGCTATATGGCCTTGCTGTTGCGGCGCCTAATATCAATCAATCAATCAATCACGAGTAAATACCTGTATTCACCATTTTATTTAAAGAGTCAGTCCCTCATTTGAGACTTTTAGATATTTTCCCAGGTTCCTGTTATTCATTTGCATACAGAATAAGTGATCTACTGGACCTCTGTTAAATGACAATTGGTTAATATGTACAGTCTATGTATTTAACTGTATATTAAGTTGTCTATTTTTGGTGTGTGTGTGTGTGTGTGGTACAGGTAGTACGAGGACTGGGAAGCCTGGGACTGTCGAGGGATGCCTATCTCCAGAGGTGTGTGAAGGAGATATTCACTCACTACTTGCCGCGTTATCCTGCCTCCATCACCTCACTTCTCTCACCCACGGCCACCAACAACACCTCACACCACACCTCCACCACTCCATCTCACCCTATCTTGGTAAGTTTCTTTGGTTTATGGTAATGGACAGTTTTGGTAACAGGCAATTGTAATACACTCTTGCACCATAGGGTCGATTCCACAGTGGTATTCGTTTGTAAGCTTCCCAACCAATCACATTTGTAAGGTTTCATTATTTTCCAAAAGCTGAGCATCCACATTCACAAAATCTATCCAATGATCACTGCATAGTTTACTCACCAAATTCATTAAATAATTCACCCATAAGTCATTTACATGGCTAACATTCTTTCGTTTGCGTGCTTACAAACCAATACCAACCACTGTGGAATCGACCCATAGTGTCAGTCCCATTTTTTAGTCTCTTCAGGGACCATGTGTTGTAGTCAGAAAATTGGAAATATGAGTCCTTCAAATATTGCCACGAAACAGCACCTATATAGAAGGAGCTTTGTTTCATAGCAAGGTCAGGAGGAATCAGAAACCTCCAATTTTCATACACGATCACAGGGTCCTTAAAGGGGAAATTTTGTGTTGGTAAATATGGAGCAACTGAATCCTCCAAACTATTCCAAGCAACAGAACACCATTATATTTGTTCATCTGGTCCTGTTTCCTGGCATACTTTGGAGGAATTGAGACACTCTGATGTTACAACAGTGAATTACCCCCATAAATTGTCCCTCCTTTTCTTTTCTTTGTGCTTATTGTCCCTGTCTATCTCCTCCTTTCTTACATTTTTCAGAGTCACTATCCTACCTTCAGACTTATAAGGACCAAGACTCAGTAGGCTGTGGGTAGATGTTTCTTTCCTTAAGGGGGTAATTCACTTTTGTTACATTGGAGTGCCTCCAAAGTATGGCAGGAAACAGGAGCAGATGAACAAAAATAATGGTGTTCTGTTGCTTGGAATAGATTGGAGGATTCAGTTGCTCCAGATGTACCAACACAAAATTTCAACCTTCATTTACTATGGTATTAATCTTTCCATGTGTGGTCAGGTGTGTCTGGAGGAGAGAGAAGATGTGTCAGGAGGGATGGTGAAGGAGTTGAGAACAATCTTCCTGGAGGTGGTGAGGGATGCCTTCCTCACAAGACGCTCCACATCCAACACTCACACACAGATCGTACGTCACTTCTCCATGTTATCACAATAAACCCTTGATAATTATTATAATGGTAATATGAGTAAAATGCTTGTATCCACCACTTCATTTTACACTCAATCTCTCATTGAAGACAACCAAACATTTTCCCAGGCTTCTATTATTCATTACCCACCATTTCATTTTACATTTGGTCGTTTGTTGAAGATCACCAAACATTTTCTCAGGCTTCTGTTATTCATTACCCACCATTTCATTTTACACTCGCCCCCTTCCTCATTGAAGACCACCAAAATTACTGTTTACAGGCACTGAGCCTAGTTAATGAAGGCATTGAGAGGATGTGGGTTGGCTGGGTTGAGGAATGCTGTAGTGTACTGCTGTTACCATTGTTGGAGATTTTACTCAGCCTGGATGACCACAACACCAAACGCTGCACCACACATCTCCTTAAGCAACTCTTGTGTCGAGCCCAACAGTCTGCCTCACCACCAAGGTATTCTACTCTACTCTCATTCCACTGATGAAACTAAAGGAAATGGAAACCCAAGGGAAAACTTGTTCATGAGGGTTACTCTCAGTTTACAGTAGTTTAAAATACAGTGCTTTATATCAACATTAAAAGAAACTGCATGACAGTCAGTACATATAGTCTATTATATCTATCCCATGTATCAACTGTGAAAGACTGTAAAAATGTCCCTAGTTAAATTGAGTGGAATACTAATAAGTGTTTACAAAACCCCACCATCACCATGACAGGGAGACAATGGTGGGTGCAGTAACACAGCTGGTGGCACGACACCTGAGCTGGTCATCAGGACAAGTGTTCCGGGTACTAAGAGTGACGGGTGTTATGTATCGGACATTAGTGTTGGATGCCCTTCCTTACATCACCCGGGCAGTCACCACCACCGAGGAGAAGAGAGGAACCGGACTCGACAACACTCTCAGGTTAGTTGGAGTTATCTTCACATTTTCTATGTTTGTCCTGTTTACATTCTCTAATGATATTGTTATTAGTGTCAAGTAATGAAATGCATTTAACACAAAGTGTGAATCAAATACATAGATACACACTCATTTTTGACAATTAATAATTTTGTGTATTATTTCATAATTATATATTATTCTGTATCATTATTATATAACATATGTGTACGAGTTATTGATTATTACACATTATATTTGCAGGCAAGGTTATCAGTCATTGCTATCAACACTGGGTGTCAACAATGATGTATATCAAGTTGGTTAGTTCTCTCCACCAATACTTTATTCTATCCCCAGTTCTATGTGGGGTCAATGGGGCTAGATGTCCTTCCTGATAACAGGAACCTGTATAGTATTATATGCCAGTAAATTTTGTAAAGACTTAAAACTGTGGCTGAAGAGGATCCAAACAAACAGTATTACAGTAATGTGATTTTGGTCCAGTTCAGCAGCGACTTAAAGGTAAAAAATACTGACACTTTCTCTCCTTCCCACTGTGTAAAGGAAACCTGGAGAGATTTCTTGGACTACCATAGATAGTGGTTTGGATACACTCAAGACAATCAGTATATGAGTGTTTATAAATAACTTCCTGACATAGTTTATATATACTGTACTTAGGTTCTACATTATTACTGTAAAATTTTGTATTATAATTTTTCTAAGATATGTTTTTCCAGACAACTCCAGGACTATTAATTAAGCACTTCATGATCTATCTCTCTCTCTAAATGTGTGATGCAAGAAAGTGTAGGCATTGTACAAAAGAAGGATACTATGTTAAATGAAACATATTTTAACAGCATTTCACTTAGGTTCTTACAAGTCTAAATAGGAATTTAAAAAACCCTGTGATTGTGTATAAGACATGGTGGCTTCTGATTCCTCCAAACTATCCCACAAAACAAGCTCATTCAATATAGGTGCTGTTTCGTGGCAATATTTGAAGGATTCGCTAACCTCCAATATTCTGACTATATCACAGGGTCTCTTAACACTCTCGGGCACGGCCTGGTTTGGTTTAAATTGCGGGTGTGGGAGGACACACCTCACATATGGCGCGCTAGTTTGAATTGGGGAAACTAACTGAGGTGGGCAGTCAGACTGTGTGTTTCATTATATTTCATGTGTAAAGTATGCCTATGTGGCATCCAAATTTGAACTTTTAACAAGGATTTTTTCTAAAATTAGGATGCCACAGTGGTGTATGTAAATTTATTTTTAATGCATCAGTCGTACGCGAGAGTGTTAAGAAGTGCTAATGGACCAATTCCTTGTGTGAAATTCAGCAGGATGGAACAATGAAAGGAATTTGTTGTAGAGTTCTGTACACTCATGATAAAAATATTTCTAGACCACATTAACATACAATCACTCAGGGGTACTGGTAGTGAAACAATAGTGAAATGCTGTCAAAACTTCTCCACAACGGGTTACTTAAACTTTTGTAGAGAGAGGTAATGGAACCAGACATGGCAAGACCAATTTTATTGCCTCTTGTGACTGAATGATGAACTGTAAAGAAACACATATATATGTATAGTACACAGAACATAATATAAATATTTCTGATACTCTTCAATGGTTTTATTAAAAGATTTCCCACAGTACTAATAAAACCATAATTATCCAAAATAGGCAGACTAAAGGCCCTTCCACACAAGAGGCAAATGCCCAATGTGCACTGGCCGCTGAGTGGAAATCTCTCGCTTTTTACCAGTGTTACCAGATCAGCCTGTCCCCAGCAGCCATTGACCACAGACGCACCTCTGTTTTGGAGCACGTGAATTGGTAACAGTGTCTGCCCAGCAGGCAACTGTCCCTCATGTGGAAGGGCCTTAAGAGAGCATTTCCGTGAACTAGAAATTAATACTTGTGAAAGTAGAATGGCAAGGAAAAACCCAGAAGAATATGAAGCAAAGTATCCTTAAGGGACCCTGTGATGAAAATTGGAGGTAATCGAGTCCTTCAAATACTGCCACGAAACACCACCTACTGTATATGGAAGGAGCTTGTTTCATGGTATAATGAGGAGGAATCAGAGGCCACCATTTCTTATACACGATCACAGGGTCCTTAAAGTGGCAATGTTGAAGTGGACAGTCCCTCAATTCAATGTGATGTCAACTGAATTATTATTATTATTAAAAAAGGCCAGAGGCACAAAGATGGGAGAGAATGCAAGCATTCTATCAATCTGTGGACCCCAGCCTCATGAATCCAACCTAAAAAAAAAAAAAGATAGTACTGGTAGTTTGCTCAATAAAATCCTATTAGCTGTACTCTTGAAGCCAGCCAGTCCCACACCATCAAAGATAGATTCACCAAGGCCATTCCACAATGACACAGACCAAGGGACAAACGATAAAAATACACGAAATAAACTCGACAACTGTAGGCTTATTTCTACCTTCTTAATCTATTCATTTGTCACATTGAATTGCATATTAATTGTAGATATAAAATAAACAATTTGGGCAACATTTAAAGGGAGAATATATTGTTGGTAAATAAATGTTCTGATTCCTTTTAACTATGCCTGGAAACAGACGACCCCAATGTTATTATTTGGGATCTGTCTCCTGGTTAAGTGTGAAGAAATCAATCAGTAACTCTCTAATTTGCCGTCAAGAGAATGTCCCCTTAAAGACCTGGTCAGGTTCATACGATAGAAATCTTACTTGTGGTAAGACTTCATTTTATAGCACATTAACTCTATAATATATACTTAAGCCATCACTGTACATTTAATGGTAATAGTAAGTTTTTGATATATAAAACATCTTGTGTACAGCAACCAACAAGAGTGCTGTCACTACACAACATTTGTTTAAGGTCATTATAAAGCATAATTATCAAACAAACACATTTACGGTACAATATCCAGTGGTCAAATTAATAAATTTCTCTGGTGGTTAATTTTGCCAATGAGTGGTAGTCAATGAGACAGAGTGAAGCACACACTAGACTGTATGAAACACAACTATAGCACACATCACAAAGATGATGAGTGGCCCACAGACCTCACCACCCACATGAGACCCGAGTCAGCTTCGGCTATGGCAGGAAAGTCTCAGACAGCCGACTCAAACTCCCCACCCCCTGCTCACAGGGGTGATAACCTCTGGCAACAGTGAAAGATTTTTACAGAGTCCTGAGCAGGACTTGAATGCTGGACCACAGAAACGCACTACCGTTGTACTAGCCATGAGCCTGTGAAGCTTACCATACCATTTGTGGTTCACAGATAAAATGAGAGCATTTTTGTTGGTGGTTGTACTATATTGTGCCAGACTATAAATGCTATGGTAACAGTAATACAAAATAAAGTGTACAGTACAGTACCATACACTTGAAGATACAGTACTGCCAAATTTTAATAGTAATTCAGGCAAGAAGAAATTCTAGGTACAATTCTGATGAAAACTTTAACTCCCTTTCCAGACACAGTGAGAAAATGAGATTCATGAATGACTGAAAGAATGATTTGGCTACAGTTTCTGGGCCCCGGCCTCTTATAAGGCTAAAAGTATGATAATTACATTGCAACAAAAATACTGAAGGAGACAAAGAGGAGGGTTGGCAAGCACAAAGGAAATAGGACAGGAAGAACAGTTGAGGAATTGAAGTGAACCAACTCAGATCCAAATGGATGTCAAAACCCTTTTGTTGGTAATACAGTACAGTACTGTACTGTACCCCTCTTTGAGGAATGAGATTCATAAAGACAATTATGGAGATTGATCATTGTATCAGTAAAGTCAAATCAAGATTAGTAAGAATTTGACACATACCCATTTTGCCTTGGTCATTCTTTATGCACAATTGCTGCTTCTTTCACTGGACAGTATATCTTAAGTGATCACTGAAAATTGAGAGTAAAATAGCTGGGAATATAATGGCAAGAATGTCTACTAAGCGACTCCAAAAACTTTAATTTATGTTTCTTGTTAAGCATTAATGTCTGCCAAAGGGCTGACTCTCTGACCATGAATAAAAATTTTCAATGCTTTCATTGACTCACATGACCTAATAAGTACAAAATACTCGATGACTGAAGTATCAATGTATAAAACATAACGGACACATGTGACAAATACAATATGTATGTATGTTTACCTCAAGTAAATAAACCAGGTGGTATCACAGGTAATTTTAGTTGTTAATGATCCACTTGCGATAGAGTAGGGACTTATGCACCTTCTCTACAAACTTCTTGTTAGATGGGAGGTGTTGTGTGTCTTGGTGAGGTTCTGTTGGACAGGAAACAAACTGACGAACACTGGCCGTACTGACAGAGACATGTTGGTTGTTACTTGGACCAGTAAAGACAGAGTTCATCAAGTGTGGCCTTAATATGGCCACACCAGCCTCTACTGATGGCCCTGTGGTGTGTACTGGGTGGGCCAGGAGTAGAGCTGCTTCCTGGCTATGGCTATGCTTATGCTGCTGGTCTATACACACCTGTTGGGAAGTGAGATGGAATTGAGCCACATCCTTGTAGGGTCGTCGAGCAGCCCCCAGGGTGATCAGGGTGGCCTGTAGGGTGGGTCGGTCAGGCAAGATAAGGTACTGATCTACTCCCAATACTAACACATTCTCCTGAACATCACGATGACGATACACACAGTCCAACTCCACCACACGATGTACCACCGATTCACTCAGATGAAAATGTCGTCCAGAACTGAACAACTTTTCCTCATACTGTATAGCTATCTGGTCTCCATACTGGTCCAGTAAAGCACGGGCCAGTGGAGTCAACACAGTCCCATACAACACAAACCGATGTACCCCAAGGATATGATGGTATGCAATAAACTCCACTACCCTAATGGAAGCAAAAGGAATAGTGGGAGGTAATACACACACAGTGCTCCTGTCAGCCACTGTTTTAAGACCTTCTGATTGGTGAATAAATACAGGTTGTGATGGTTCTTCTGTTCCCACTTTGAGCTGAACTTGGTGTGGTGTTTGGCTTAACATGAGTCTTGGATCATCCGCTGCACACAGTAAGAACATCACCTTGACATTTGCTTCTTTGGTACTGTGGCCATGACTACGATCAGGTGCTGCCTCCACCTTACATGACCCAACCACTGCTTCATTCTCAGACTCAAACCATACTAAACATCCCAAGTCCTGTGGGGCTTCACTGCTGACACGTGCAGCAGCCAGCACTCTGATCCGTGGTTCACCAATCCCAATCTGGTCGTCCCAAAATGCAGAATACACCTGAAGATCGGAGGTGACCTGAACCCAGTCAGCTGGTGGTGTGGTCAGCAGGTTGTGAATATTGGAGCCACAATTAATATTTTCTACATCACTTGGTTCTGGAGGCTCACCAAATGTGTCCAGATATTCCAAGGTATACCTCAACCGCTCATATTCATGTTTATAGAAGAGGAAAGCCACAAGACTGACAGCGGCGATGACAGTAAGTGCTAGCTGCTGGTATTTCCGCATCCTGCCAGCAGACGGCGAGGGTTTTTTGCTGTCATATAAAGGGAGAGGATGAGGGCTGCCCTTCTCACCAAGTTCCTGCATCCATCTGTAATGATTTATATACCTATAGTCAACTTTTAGTTATATCCTCGTACAAATGCACTAATTCCCCTCTAAGTAATATGACATCAAATACACATTTGCATTAATTCCAGTGTTGTTAAGTTGCAGATAAGGACTCAGTTATGCATAATAATTTTGCAATGTCTTTGTTTGCATTACAGTATACATATAAAAAAAAAAGTTATGCAGTATATTGCCGTTTCCTATTACAATGTCTTTATCTTCTTTACTCACTAATTTATAACATTCTAAGACACTTTTCTTCTATGGCATTTTCTTTGGCAAATGCCCCATTTCCAAGATAGAACATATTCAAATGGGGCATCTTGGAATTAGCCTGACCTGACCTTACCTAACCTAACCTAGACCGCAGCAGACTACAGGGACCGGTACCTAACCTGGGCAAACTACCGGGAAATAACCATGGTAAAGTACCAGCAGGACCTGACAGGGGCAAAATACTGGGACCTAGCCGGATATGGCAACACTGCTACAACACGGCAATAGTATAGATAAATACCACAGAAAGTAATATAACGTTAGGCTACTTTAATCTATTCTCGAGTGAATAATTAGGAGTATGGTTACCTGAAGGCTGAACAAAGTTAACTTCCACCGAATTCGTTCTTCCTGCCACGTCCCTCACTTCCTAGTCCTCGTCTTCAGTTCAGGGACAATCTCCTACAGTTATTTCCAAATTAAACTAATGACGGCTATAAAATGTTAAGAGACACCTAGGCAACTTTCCGAGTGTGAGAGCCAATTTGGGACAATCCTGATTTGGTGGAGTTATTTTTAAGCTTTCTAAATTTCTACATTATTGAGTCTAATGTTTAAAATATATAATGAACGGATGTATAAAAATTTAATGCTTTATATAATTTCATGTATGATTAAATAATGTGTTCTGGTTGGAGAATTGAAAGACCACCTCAAACTAAGTTCAGATAATTGGGATAATAGATGATCCGAGATGCTGATGTAAACAATGTGTCCGGATGCTTTGTTTTAATAAGAAATGTTATTATCTACAACCATTCTTTACAACACAAGTCTTAACTATCTTGTAAAATAAACCATTCCTGTGTAGTAATAATAATAATATGTATTTATTACCTATCATGTCTTAGTTTAGTGGGGGTTTATGTCAAATATTAAGGTTAAGCCACACACAAATCTGAATAATAATTCTAGAATCAACAAAACTCGACATTTATAACAACTTTCTGAGATTCTAAGCAATTGCATTTATATTTTTCCTTTTAAAAGTTTTTTATTAATCTTTGGATAATGTCGCAAAATGCAATGGATAAGTTATGTAGATATTTTGTAGCAGAAGACAGTGAACTCTGACATGAATACTATTATATAGCAATGGCACAGTTACCCAAACAGTAGTTACCAGAGCTTGTAATTTTTCACAAGATCTTGATATTTTGAAAAATACCTTGGGATTTTGGGAATTTATGTCGAAAATTTAGTATTTTCTTGGATTTTTGGAAATTTTGTAAATGCAAAGTTTCTTGTATAATAATAATTAAAAAAAAAAAAATAATAATAATAATAATAAATAAATAAGTAAAATGGAAAAACAAAAAGTTCCCCCTCCCCTCCCACTAGAAAATTACCCTATTCTCCTTTCACAGTGTCCATCCATCTCCTCTGTGGCCTTCCTCTCCTCCTTACAGTTTACACCTTCTACAAGTTCTGAGCCACCTATCGTCTTTACCATTCTATTCTCCTCCATTCTCTCCACAAAACATCCTAACACACTCTGTTCTGTACGGCCTACTAACACTCTCATTACACCTGTCTAGTACTATAAAATTATAGATTCAACCTTCTCTTCTCACTTTCTTCCATATTCCATCATGTTTCCAATCCATACATACAGCAGTACAATCAAGAACTATACAAAGTCTATTATTTATCATCCTTGAGTTTAGGCATTACTATCCCTTCCTACATTTTGAGGTAAAAAGGGAAATTCCGATGTTAAAGTTGGGGTAATTTTATCCAGTAGAGTTGGCAACACTGCTCAGGGTAGAAATTCTTCGCGGGAAAAATCTGGCTGAAGCTGAGACTGCTGGATATTTATTAATTTTATTTATATATTTACATTTTGGGCTTATTAGGTGACTGATTGTTTAATTACGTGGATGATGGCATTACTGATGATAGCCTAGAGTCAACCCAAGAGATAAAGTCACCATTATATGAGGTGAGAAGAGTGTGAAATAAGTTAAGACATTATTCAAGAACTTACGGTAAATATTCAAAGAAATACCGTTATAGCGTACGGTTTTTCTACCTTCATTACCCACTTATTTTGACCATTATAAGACTATTTTCGGTATTATTACAGAATAACTGGGTTTTTGGCTAGGATCGCGCAGTGTTACCACATCCGGCTAGGTCCTGGGAATTTGCCCCAGTCACTTTATGATAGTTTACACCGGTTATATCCCGGTAGTTTGCCCAGGTTAGGTCCCGGTAGTCTGATGTTGTCTAGGTTAGGTTAGGTCAGGTCAGGTGAGGTCAGACTAATTTCCAAATTATGTTTTGTAAAACGGGGCATCTCCGAAAGAAACACCATAGAATAAAAGTGTTTTAGAATGGTCCAAAATAGTGGGTAATGATACTAAAATACACAATATAGTGAACCCAGTTCTTCTGTAAATTTACCCTATTTTCTTCTATGGCATTTCCTCCACAAATGCCACATTTCCAAGATAGGGCATATTTAAATGGGGCATTTTGAAATTAGCCTGACCTTACCTGACCTAACCTAGAACACAGCAAACTACCGGGACCTGACCTGGGCAAACTATCGGGACCTAACCTGGGCAAACTACCGGGACCTGACCTGGGCAAACTAACGGGACCTAACCTGGGCAAACTACCGAAATAACTGTGGTAAAGCTGGACCTGACTGGGGCAAAATACTGGGACCTCTGGCAACACTACTACAAAATGGCAATAGTCTAGATAAATGCCCTATCATCTTCTGACACTATATGACCTAGCTGTTGCCTCGCCTAATATCAATCAATGCTGTTTCATTTCTATCGCCTGGTGCTATATGACCTCACTGTTTTGGCACTTAATATTAATAATTCAATTAATGCTGTCTTACCTCTCTATCATCTTCTTCTGGCGCTATATGACCTCACTGTTGCGGCACCTAATATCAATTCAATCAATGCTGTCTTACCTTTCTATACCTTTCTATCATCTTCTTCTGGCGCTATATGACCTCACTGTTGTGGCGCCTAATATCAATGAATGAATGAATAAATTTTACACTCCATCACTCATTGAGGACCAAAAAAAAATTGTAGTAAGAAAATTGGAGGTAAATGAGACCTTCAAATATTGCCATGAAACACACACACACACACACACCTATATGGAAGGAGCTTGTTTGTTTCATGGCATGGTCAGGAGGAATCAGAAGCCTCCAATTTTCATACACAATCACAGGGTCCTTAAGTGGGAAGTTTTGTGTTGGTAAATCTGGAGTAACTGAATCCTCCAAACTATTCCAAGCAAAAGAACACCATTATTTTTGCTCTTCTGGTCCTGTTTCCTGGCATACTTTGGAGGAATCAAGGCACTCCAATGTAACAAAAAAGAATTAGGCTACCACCTTAAGGAATTTACTGAGCCTGTATAAATTAAAAGGATAATTATTAATTTATTCATATTATATTATATTAAGGTTTACTGTACACATTCTGCATTCATGTCAATAATTACTGTATTAAAAGGATATTGATGAATTGGGGGGGTTTGGGGGGTGCGGGAATAGGGGGACAGGCTTTGAGGAGGTTTGGGGAGTGCGGGAATAGGGAGACAGGCTTGGGGTGGTTTGGGGGGTGCAGGAATAGGGGGACAGGCTTAGGGTGGGTAGAAAGCCTGTCCCCTATTCCCGCACCCCCCAAGCCTGTCCCCCTACTCCCGCACCCCCCAAGCCTGTCCCTTACTCCCGCGCCCCCCTAACCCCCCCCCCCCTAAGCCTGTCCCCCTATTCCTGCACCCCCTTAAAAGGATAATGATAAATAAATATATTAATCTTATATTATGGACGTTCATTTCAATAATTACACTAAATTTTTTCCAGAATTTGGTGTTGACGGAATAGAAGAGAAGGAAGGACTGACAGAATGGGTTGTATTTACAGCAGAAACAAGAAGCTCAACTCAGAGTGTGTTAAGGATTCTACTGAACCTGCCAAAACATACTCATGGTAAACTAAACTTTGGGTAATTCTGGAGTAACTAATTCCTACAAACTATTCCAAGCAACAAAAAGACACCATTATTCCTCTTAATTATAAACTTTGGGTAATTCTGGAGTAACTAATTCCTACAAACTATTCCAAGCAACAAAAAGACACCATTATTCCTCTTAATTATAAACTTTGGGTAATTCTGGAGTAACTAATTCCTACAAACTATTCCAAGCAACAAAAAGACACCATTATTCCTCTTAATTATAAACTTTGGGTAATTCTGGAGTAACTGATTCCTCCAAACTATTCCAAGCAGTGAAAAAACACCATTATTCTTCAGTAGGGGGTGCGGGGGTAGGGGGACAGGCTTGGGGGGAGGGGGGGACTGGGGGGGTGCGTGAATAGGGGGACAGGCTTGGGGGGGATTGGTGGGGTGCGGGAATAAGGGGACAGGCTTGGGGTGGGTAGAAAGCCTGTTCCCTGTTCCCGCACCCCCCTCACCCCCCAAGCCTGTCCCCTATTACCGCACTCCCCTACCCCCCCCCCCCCCAAGCCTGTGCCCTTACTCCCGCACCCCCCCCCCCCCCCAGTCCTTAAAGGGGGAAGTTCAGTGTTGGTAAATCTGGAGTAACTGATTCCTCCAAACTATTCCAAACAACAGAACACCATTATTTTTGTTCATCTGGTCCTGTTTCCTGGTATATTTTGGAGGAATCAAGGCACTCCAATGTAACAAAATTAGTCCATCCTCTTAATCTGGTTGTGTTTCTTGGCACACTTTTATAGAGGAATCACGGTGCTGTAAAGTACCAAAAGTATACTATCTCAGTAATATTTCTTAATCCTGAAATAATGAATAAAATAGATCCTTGAAATTCTGTACAGTAAACTCTCATTTTACACTGGTATTATATATGTGTAATAGAGTGTGTGTAATGTGTGTATGTACTGTAAACATGTACACTACATTACACACACATAATACCAGTGTACTGTACAATGAGAGTTTTCTGTACACTGTTTCATTGCACACATTACATTACACACCCATAATACCAGTGTACTGTACAATGAGAGTTTTCTGTACACAGTTTCATTACACACACTACATTACACACCCATAATAAAAGTGTAAAATGAGAGTTTACTGTATATAATATGAATAAAAAAAGACTGTAAATATATATCCAACTCCGACTCCTTTATGTGATCAATTCTCATGTAAGATACTTGAAGTAAAAATTAAGCGTATCGGGGAATTTCCTTTAATTTGTGGAGGGGCTGGGCGGGGGGAGTCGGAGTCGTAACCTTAAAATTTCCCGGAGTCAAGAGTTAAAATGTTTAGAATCCAACTCCGCATCCCTTGGTTACCACTTCATTTTACGCTCTATCAATCTCATTCCTCATTGAACCTCTCTATCACCTTCTCTCTCATTATACATAACCATATCTACAGGGTCTTACAGGCCTAGCTAGTGGTGAAGGTTTTCTTTTTTCCTCAGTCAATCAGTTAATTATATTCCTCATTGAACTTCTCTATCATATCTACAGCTATCTATCTATCTATCATAGCTAGGGGTGGCGGTGTTCTATTGTTCTCGGTCAATCAGTCAATTATATTCCTCATTGAATGCGCTGCTCTTTTTTCCTCAGTCAGTCAGTCAATTATATTCATCATTGAATACGGTCCTCTTTTTTCCTCAGTCAATCAGTCAATTATATTCCTCATTGAACTTCTCTTATCATCCTTAAATCAATCTAAAATCAATTAAATTACATTTGCCAGGGACAAGAAGGAGAAAGTGAACCCCGCCGACTTCACCATAGAGGACCTAAACGGTGGAGAGGCTGGACGACTCCCAGGCACCATAGCAGGTCAACAGTTTATTGTCCAGAACTGCCGGGACTCTTGTATCTATCTCCTCGACCACATCAACACCATCACCATTGACGACTGCTCTGATTGTACCATCTTTGTCGGACCTACTACTGGCAGGTTGGTTGTGTAGTTGTGTGGTTGTGTGTTTGTGTGTTTGGTTGTGTGGTTGGTTGGTTGGTTGTGTGGTTGATTGTGTTGTTGGTTGTGTGGTTGTGTATATGGTTGGTTGGATGGTTGGTTGTGTGGTTGGTTGGTTGTGTAGTTGGTTGTGTGGTTGGTTGGTTGTGTGGTTGATTGGTTGTGTGGGTAACAGATTGATTGATTGTGTAGTTGGATGGTTGGTTGATATCTAACCTAATCTAACCTCACCACCAAACCTAACCTCACCACCTATTATCACCACCAAACCAAACCTAACCTAACCAAACCTCACCAAACTTCACCTCCTACCCTCTCTTTACAGTGTGTTCCTGAGAGACTGTCAAGGGTGTGTTGTAGCCGCAGCGTGTGGTCAGTTGAGGACACGTGACTGTAATAAGCTGGACCTACTCTTGCTCTGTCAAACTCAGCCTGTTATTGAAGCCTCGACCAAGATAAGAGTTGGTTGTCTCCAGGCGTCCTATCCTCAACTCCTGGGTGAGATGACGTCACTGTGTGTGTGTGTGAGAGAGAGAGAGAGAGAGAGAGATTGTGTGTGTGTGTTTAGCTAGTTCGTGTGTGTGTGAGAGAGAGAGAGAGAGATTGTGTGTGTGTGTGTGTTTTGCTAGTTAGTGAGAGAGAGAGAAATTGTGTGTGTGTGTGTTTTGCTAGTTTGTGTGGGAGAGAGAGAGAGAGAGAGAGAGAATTATAATAATAATATTGAGATAGATATTACGCTTCGCTCTCTCAACCACTCCACACTCAATACCGGATATGTAGAGAGAATGCAAGGCGAGGAATTTGTAAAGAAGGTGTATGGAAGTGAAGTTGTGGGACCTGGTGTGAGAGGCAGACCTCCGGTTAGATGGCAGAACAGAGTGGAAGAGTATGTAAAGGAGAGAAATGTGAGGGACAGAGTAGGGCTGGACCAAGTAAGGAGGGAGTGTTGGAACAGAGTGGAAGAGTATGTAAAGGAAAGAAACATGAGGGGCAGAGTAAGGAGGGAGTGTTGGAACAGGGAGAATTGGAGACACTTCTGCCGTGGCCACCCCCTTGGAGGGAATTCTCGGAGGGAATGAGGCGTCAGAGCTATAGATAGATAGATAGGAAGATTAGAAGGATAGGGTGAATTTCTCTCTCTCTCCTCTCTCTCTCTCTATCCTGTTATAATCTCTCTTTCTCTCTTACTTGTTTCAGTGTGAAGTTTGTATTACTGTTAAGGTGGTAATTCACTTTTGTTACATTGGAGTGCCATGATTCCTCCAAAGTATGCCAGGAAACAACAGGACCAGATGAACAAAAATAATGACTGGTGTTCTGTTGCTTGGAATAGTTTGGAGGATTCAGTTGCTCCAGATTTACCAACACAAAATTTCCCCCTTAATATTAAAATGCGAGTCAGTGTGAAAAAATTTGTTACAATAATTATTTTGCTTTCGTTTATTAATTTCCATCTACTTGGCAAACAGAAGAATTGGAGGCTTTTGATTCCTCCTGGAGCAACTGAATCCTCCAAACTATTCCAAGCAACAGAACGAAAGCAAATCAAAGACTGAAGGCAGACACTCTTTGCAGGTCAGTTTGGGAGTGCTGGACTGAGTGTATTTAACAACAAGTGGGCTGATGTGTATGACTTCACTCCTGTCGATGGTGAGACTAACTGGAGTATCCTTACCTCTCACCTCACACACGCCTTTACTCTCCCTCACGATGAGAAGCTTAGTGGGTGAGTCAGTGTTTGTACTGTATAATTATATGTGTGTGTGAGGGTGTGTTGTGTGTGTAATGTGTGTGTGTGTGTGTAATAATTATATGTGTGTGTAATGTGTGTGTGTGTGTGAGTGCATTTGTGTATGTGCAAGGGTGTGTGTGTAATGTGTGTGTGCGTACATCTAAATTTTATCCTATGCAATTTTAATAATATGTCTACCTAACATATCTGCTGTGTGTTGTAGAAGGCGACTGAAAAGAACAACGTTGATTCATTCATTAATTCTCTTTGTATTTATTATTCCGTGGACAGTGTTGGTCTGAGTGTAAGTCCCCAGGGTAGTGTGGTACCGTACACTTTGGGTCGTCCTGCCCTCACCTCTGGCCACAATGCCACACTGGTGTTGGTTCTTCCTCATCCACAACACCACCAAACTGCCCACCAGTTCATTGAAGCCCTCACCTCACGTGTGGTAAGTGTTGGGTGTGTGTGTGTGTAAGTTTAATACCATATAATCGTTAATAAGTGTGTTTATATTCAGAGTTCTATAATTCAGTGTGTGTAAGTTTAATACGGCACAATCTTTAATAAGTGTGTTTATATTCAGAGTTCTATAATTCAGTGTGTGTGTGTGTGTGTGTGTATGGGTGTGTGTAAGTTTAATACTGTACAATCTTTAATAAGTGAATTTTTATTTCAGAGTTCTTTAATTCAGTGAGAATAATCTATATTGTTGGTTTGCCTCCAGTGTGACTTGACAAACACATATATATATAATAATGAATAATATGGTATGATATTTACATAGAGTGTGTTGAGTGTTTTGTGTGTTGCTCCAAACAGCCTGATGTGGAGATCCAACTGAGTCGTGAAGTGAAACTGGATGAGCCGGATGCCAAGAGAATCCTGGGTGATGCCTGGAGTGGACTGAGTAGTACAGGGATGGCAGTGGTGGCTTTACTGTGTGTGGGTCCAGGTGTATCCCAGGCTTGTACTATCATTGCCCAGGAGAAGAATACTGGACAGTCATCATCACCGCTGCTCTATGTTACTTCAGAGACATCGGAAGGGGCGGGACAGGTGTCTGCTTTCCTTGCCTGTCCAGCTGTCACATCGCTCTGAGTGGCGGGATGTGTAAGGGAGGCAGCTGTCACATCACTCTGAGTGGCGGGATGTGTAAGGGAGGTTGGGTAGGCACTGAGGAGGGAGAGAGAGAGAGGGCGAGGGAGGGAAATGAGGAAAATGAGAGAGAGAGAGAAAGGGCGAGGGAGGGAAAGGAGGAAAATGAGAGAGAGAGAGAGGGTGAGAGAGGGAAAGGAGGAAAGTGAGAGAGAGAGAGGGGGAAAGAAGGAAAATGAGAGAGAGAAAGAGAGAGAGAGGGCGAGGGAGGGAAAGGAGGAAAATGAGAGAGAGAGAGAGAGGGAAAGAAGGAAAATGAGAGAGAGAGAGAGAGAGAGAGAGGGAAAGAAGGAAAATGAGAGAGAGAGAGAGAGGGCGAGGGAAGGAAAGGATGAAAATGAGAGAGAGAGAGGGGGGGGAAGGATGAAAATGAGAGAGGGAGAGAGGGAAAGGAGGAAAATGAGAGAGAGAGAGGGGGGGGGGAAGGATGAAAATGAGAGAGAGAGGGAAAGGAGGAAAGTGAGAGAGAGAGAGAGAGAGGGAAAGAAGGAAAATATGAGAGAGAGAGAAAGAGAGAGAGAGGGCGAGGGAAGGAAAGGAGGAAAATGAGAGAGAGAGAGGGGGGGGGAAGGATGAAAATGAGAGAGAGAGGGAAAGAAGGAAAATGAGAGAGGGAGAGAGGGAAAGGAGGAAAATGAGAGAGAGAGAGAGAGAGAGGGAAAGAAGGAAAATATGAGAGAAAGAGAGAGAGAGAGGGGGCGAGGGAGGGAAAGGAAGAAAATGAGAGAGAGAGAGAGGGGGAAAGAAGGAAAATATGAGAGAGAGAGAAAGAGAGAGAGGGGAGGGCGAGGGAGGGAAAGGAAGAAAATGAGAGAGGGAGGGAATAGAGAAAAAAAGTGTTATTTCCACCATAAAAAGACCAAATGCAAATAATGATATATCTTGACTACAGTGACCATAACAAACCAACAACAACCCACAATAACAACAAGTGTACTCATTGTATTTGATAAAGGTGTTCTGTTACTCACACTACTTTCCTCACCTGAATACCATCGTCTTTTTATCACTAAACTAACGCACTCACCAGTAAAAAAAAAGTTGTACGGTCGGCAGCATATATTCGCGTCCAGTCCACCTACTTTATACTACTGTTAATATGACCAGATAAGGTTATATTTTGGACCAGTTTCTATTCTGTTATCATAAGAAATTTAGCATATGAGAAGTATATCTCTCTCTTTCTCTCTCTCATATTTTCCTTCTTTCCCTCTCTCTCTCTCTCTCTCTCTCTCATTTTCCTTCTGTTCTCCTCTCATTTTCCTCCTTTCTCTCTCTCTCTCATTTTCCTCCTTTCCCTCTCTCTCTCATTTTCCTCCTTTCCCTCTCCCTCTCTCATTTTCCTCCTTTCCCTCTCTCATTTTCCTCCTTTCCCTCTCTCATTTTCCTCCTTTCCCTCTCCCTCTCTCATTTTCCTCCTTTCAGATATATTTTCCTCCTTAGATAGCGTTACAACATTACTACACTCATACTTACGCTGTTGCAAATGAAGTGAACTTATGGTGCCGACTGTACAATGTAACCCTTCTCATCATCTCTCGGTGTAAATGGAGGCTCATCAAACTATAACAATCTATTCACATAATGTATAATAACCCTCAAAGATGAATGTTTTAATAGGTTAAGGGGGTGCGGGGGTAGGGGGGCAGGCTCGGGGGGGGGTAGAAAGCCTGTACCCTATTCCCGCACCCCCCCCCTCCCCAAAGGCTGTCCCCCTACTCCTGCACCCCCCCTCAAGCCTGTCCCCCTACTCCCGCACCCCCCCCAAGCCTGTCCCCCTATTCCTGCACCACCCACTAGCCTGTCCCCCTATTCCCCCCCCCCCCTCCAAGCTTGTCCCCTACTCCCGCACCCCCTTAAGGCACTTGATGGGGGTAATTAATTAATACACTTTGGGTAAATCTGGAGCAAATATGATTCCTCCAAACTTTTGCAGACAACAGAACACCATTATTTTTGTTCATGTGTTGGTCCTGTTTCCTGGCATACTTTGGAGGAATCAAGACACTCCAATGTACAGTCGGCGTCAGGAATTCGTATACACCACTGTGACATCAAGGCTTCATAACAACCAGAAAATTTAGTACATTAATTATCCAACACCAAAAACTTCTAGTAATGTTATTGGGCTAATACTTGAATCAGTGAGCATAACAATCATTACAGTATATGCAGAATAAATACCCCTTTTTAATCAATGCTCTGTGTATGAATTCCTGAGGCCGACTGTACATACCAAAAGTGTATTATTCCCATACATTCCTTTCATACGTCAGATAATATACAGTAGTTATTAAATGCTGTCTTCACTCAATTTATATTTATATTTTGTTACGGTATTATTTTTTATACGGTTTTATATATATGTGATTTGGTAAAGTAAGGTATTTATTTTTAATATTTAAGTAATTTATAATGCACAACCAATTGATCTTTGTACACTATGGTGCTATATTAAGTTTATGGTGTTTTATAGCAATGGATTACTGTATTAGGGTCCATTCCACAGTGGTATTGGTTTGTTAGCTTCCCAACCAACCACACTTGTAAGGCTTCATTATCTTAGGGTCCATTCTACAGTGGTATTGGTTTGTTAGCTTCCCAATCAACCACACTTGTAAGGCTTCATTATCTTAGGGTCCATTCCACAGTGGTATTGGTTTGTTAGCTTCCCAATCAACCACACTTGTAAGGCTTCATTATCTTAGGGTCCATTCCACAGTGGTATTTGTTTGTTAGCTTCCCACCCAATCACACTTGTAAGGCTTCATTATCTTAGGGTCCATTCCACAGTGGTATTGGTTTGTTAGCTTCCCAACCAACCACACTTGTAAGGCTTCATTATCTTAGGGTCCATTCTACAGTGGTATTGGTTTGTTAGCTTCCCAATCAACCACACTTGTAAGGCTTCATTATCTTAGGGTCCATTCCACAGTGGTATTTGTTTGTTAGCTTCCCAACCAACCACACTTGTAAGGCTTCATTATTTTAGGGTTGATTCCACAGTGGTATTGGTTTGTTAGCTTCCCAACCAACCACACTTGTAAGGCTTCATTATTTTAGGGTCCATTCCACAGTGGTATTTGTTTGTTAGCTTCCCACCCAATCACACTTGTAAGGGTTCATTATTTTGGGGTCCATTCCACAGTGGTATTGGTTTGTTAGCTTCCCAACCAACCACACTTGTAAGGCTTCATTATTTTGGGGTTGATTCCACAGTGGTATTGGTTTGTTAGCTTCCCACCCAATCACACTTGTAAGGCTTCATTATTTTAGGGTCCATTCCACAGTGGTATTGGTTTGTTAGCTTCCCAACCAACCACACTTGTAAGGCTTCATTATCTTAGGGTCCATTCTACAGTGGTATTGGTTTGTTAGCTTCCCAATCAACCACACTTGTAAGGCTTCATTATTTTAGGGTCCATTCCACAGTGGTATTTGTTTGTTAGCTTCCCAACCAACCACACTTGTAAGGCTTCATTATTTTGGGGTCCATTCCACAGTGGTATTGGTTTGTTAGCTTCCCAACCAACCACACTTGTAAGGCTTCATTATTTTCCAAAAGCTGAGTATCCACATTCACAAAATCTATCCAACAGTTAGATAATGATGATCACTGTATAGTTTACTCACCAAATTCATTAAATAATTCACCCAGAAGTCATTTACACGACTAACATTCTTTCGTTTGCGAGCTTACAAACCAAATTAATTAAATAATTCATCCAGAAGTCATTTACACGGCTAACATTCTTTCGTTTGCGAGCTTACAAACCAATACCAACCACTGTGGAATCAACTCTTAGTCATCCAAAACATTTTCCAGCTCATCACTTGGGATTTGGATACAGAAGGCCCTTGATATATGATGATTACATTTATCATCATTATCCTTTTAATACTGAGTCAGTAAATCACTTAGTCTGTATGGTAATGAAAAACAGAAATGGGAAAACATTTGATGATCTTCAATGAGTGTAAAATGAAGTTGTGGTGGATACAAGTATATTTTGTTCATTGTATATCCAAGGTTTAGTTTATCTGAATGGCTTCCCTGATCATTATAATCAAACAACAACATACACACATTCTCAATACAATGTAAGAAGTACTTACTATTGGCTACAAGAATTCATACACGCGCTGTTGTTTTCAAGGGTTTAGAATATATAGAAAATGTAAGACTATGTAACTGCAATGCAACATTATTATTATTATGTTTGTTGTTTTGTAAAGTAAGACTATGTAACTGCAATACATTATTATTATTAGGTTTGTTGTTTTGTAATGCAAGACTGTACCGGTAATACAACATTATTATGATGGTTGTTTTGTAATGTAAAACTATGTAACTACAATACAACATTATTATTATTAGGTTTGTTGTTTTGTAATGTAAGACTATGTAACTGTAATACAACATTATTATTATTTGGTTTGTTGTTTTGTAAAGTAAGACTATGTAACTGCAATACAACATTATTATTATTAGGTTTGTTTTGTAATGTAAGACTATGTAACTGCAATGCAACATTATTATTATTAGGTTTGTTTTGTAATATAAGACTATGTAACTACAATTATTATTATTAGGTTTGTTGTTTTGCTAATCACTGAGTCACTTGGTAGACCATTCATTGCAGTCTTTTCAGAATAATGACCTTCTCTTTCCATATAGCCTGTGTAAGAATTCATGTGGCCAACCAACCGTACACACAAAGGGAATAAATCATTAATATTAAAAAATAAGACAACCATCAGAATATTGTCCATTAAGTCAAGTTGGGAATGTCAGTGTAAGTTGAATTGTTGTCAGTGATAAAGGGGACACACTCTTGTTGGTTAAGGAGGAAGTACAGCCACAATCAAATAACCACCAACACTTTCCTTCCATCGTACAAATAAATCAGTATCATATAAAAATATAATCATACAACACCGTATGTCAACTCAACACCCTCAATTATTATTATGAGGTGCTGCAAAATCATACACGTGTTGTTCTTTATTACCAAGATCTTTACTACGATGGAAGGAAAGTGTTTCAAGATATTATTGTTATTATTATTATTATTATTATTATTATTATTATTATTATTATTATTATGAGGTGCTGCAAAATCATACACGTGTTGTTCTTTATTACCAAGATATTTACTACGATATAAGGAAAGTGTTGGTGGATATTTGATTGTGGCTGTACAATGTTGGTAAATCTGGAGCAAATGATTCCTCCAAACTATTCCAAGCAACAGGCCACCATTATTTTTGTTCATCTGGTCCTGTTTCCTGGCATACTTAGGAGGAATCAAGGCACTCCAATGTAACAAAAGTGAATTACCACCTTAAGGACCCTGTGATTGTGTATGAAAATTGGAGGCTTCTGATTCCTCCTGACCATGCCATGAAAAATGCTCCATCCCTATAGGTGTGTGTGTGTGTTTCGTGGCAATATTTGAAGGACTAATTTATCTCCAATTTTCTGACTACATCACAGGGTCCCTTATGTAGAGAAATGCTGATTACTCCAAACCATGCCAGGAAATAGGTGTTCAAAGTGTTACTGATTGGCAATGTGTTTTATGGCATAGTTTGGAGAAAGCAATTAGCCTCCAATCTATCTATGTAAGGGACCCTGTTATGTAGTCAGAAAATTGGAGGTAAATGAGTACTTCAAATATTGCTATGAAACACACACACCTATATGGAAGGAGCTTGTTTTGTTTCATGGCATGGTCAGGAGGAATCAGAAGCCTCCAGTTTTCATACACAATCACAGGGTCCTTAAACAATTCTATCCGTCCAATTTTAAATTAACGATCTCATAAAATTAATGTTGAGTGATATGAAAAATCCACGTCACATGAAAACAGTTGTGGAATTTCACATTAAGGAAGAAATTTTGTGTTTGTAAATCTGGAGCAAATGATTCCTCCAAACTATTCCAAGCTACAGAATGCCATTATTTTTGTTAACCTGGTCTTGTTTCCTGGCATATTTTGGAGGAATCGATGCACTCCAATGTACAGTCGGCAGCAAAAGTTCATCCCGCTCAGCTCGAGTGAGAGGAAGAACCTGGTGATTTGGTAACACTGTATGAGAGTTGAAAAGTATGGCTTAAATGGCTAAATAATTTTTAGTATTAACAATTTAAACCCTATTGAACTGTACCAAATGGAAATAGCCCCTTTAATAATAATAATAATAATAATAATAAAAAAAAAAATAATAATAATAATAATAATAAAAATACCGGTAATAAAAATAATAATAATAATATATAATGATAATAACAATCTTAATGGTCAGTAAAAAAAACTTACATAGTTTCATCCAATCTAGTCAATGAACTACATAATTATAATTCTCACATGAATAATCTGTTGTTATCTATTACGACATTTATATACTGATCCCCTAAAGCCTTGTAATGGGGGATAGATAGAATTTATTTATTTATTTATTTACTGTATTTATTTTTTAACTCTGAAGCCACTACCTTGGTAAATCTGCACACATAAATAATGGCATAAAATGTATCAATGTCTGTTTGTTGATAATGAATGTTTGTAGTATTAAGGACCCTGTGATTGTGTATGAAAATTGGAGGCTTCTGATTCCTACTGACCATGCCACGAAACAAACAAGCTCCTTCCATATAGGTGTGTGTGTGTGTGTTTCATGGCAATATTTGAAGGACTCGTTTACCTCCAATTTTCTGACGACATCACAGGATCCCTTAAAGTAAAAAAAAAAGGATGTAGTATCGGCACCAAATTTTAGCAGTTGTGATAAAACTCATAGAAATATTAATGCAAGGTTTTTTGATGTTAGTAATTTTACAGAGATGCTATTTGAATATTATATTGTAGCAACAACATTATACTGTATTTTGCACACTATTGGATGTGATCTGCTACTGTATTGTAATTTTATAACAAAAACATTGATATGAAAATTTGATAGTTGTTTATATAAAAAAAAATGTCCTGCTCCATAACTATAATACTCAGTACCATACACACACATACATACATATTGTATATCCATCCATACATCTTGACTACCCTTTCCTCACCTCCCAAACTATACAAAGTAACACACACACACATACACATATCTTGACTACCCTTTCCTCACCTTCCAGACTATACTAATGGGACCTTGTGATGTAGTAAAAATTTTGGAGATAACAGAGTCCTTTCAATATTGCCACGAAACACACACACACACACATATAGAAGGAGCTTGTTTCATGGCATGGTCAGGAGGAATCAGAAGCCTCCAATATTCAGACACGATCACAGGGTCTTTAATATATCCTACACACATCTTCACTATCTCATCCCCTTCACATTGGTGTATTATTATGGGTAGATTCCACAGTGGTATTGGTTTGTTAGCTTCCCAACCAACCACACTTGTAAGGCTTCATTATATTGGGGTTGATTCCACAGTGGTATTGGTTTGTTAGCTTCCCAAACAACTACACTTGTAAGGCTTCATTATTTATCTCTCTTCCTATCGTTCTTCAACTGTCCCTCTATTCTTTCTATTTCCTTCCTGCCTGCTGTTTCACCTCTCTATCACCTTTCCCTGGTGCTATATGACCTTGCTGTTGCAGCACCTAATATCAGTCAATCAATCAAAAACCTACTGGGTATTGTGCCATATTCAAGAACGTTTGTGGTGCATACGATGGCTCTTTAGAAAAACAATAGAGCCGTCGTACCGATACCACATCATAGTCGACACAAGGGATGTTCTTACATACAACCAACAGTTCTGTCATTAGTGTTGTATATCTGATTAGGCATCGACTATTGGCATACAAAAAGTTGGTGTACGTACAATCCTTTTAAAGAGGTAAACCTAATTTTATTGTTCGGTGGCATTGATATCCACTTCCAGTTGGCTACACAATTTGACTTCATTCCAGATTGACTACAACTCTGTGGTGGTCAATAGGTGAAAATGTATCGCTGCCATTATTATTAGCTGTAGACTCTACGGCATGGAATCTAATTACTCTGTTACTGCAAGTGAAGTGCAGAGCTGGGGTAAGAGAAAATGGGGTAATGGTGGACTGAAAGACAAGAATGGCAAACACAAGACAAAGAGAATGAAGAAAGCCAAGGTAACCAGCAAGGAAGAGAGCCCTGCAGAGGAATTTAAACTGGACAGCTGGGGTACCAGGAAGTGGGGTATAAAGGAGAAGAAGAGGAGAGACGTGAAGAAAGGTAGAGAAAGGAACAACCAAGACAGCAGTGGAGAAGAACCAATCAAATCGACAGCCAAGAAACTCGATAGTAAACAAACAGGAACCGGGAACCACCAAACCCAACTCAGTTCACAAGTGAAAGATGTGAAGAGGAGACTTTAGACCTACATCGAGGCCATCCTAAAGAGAGAAACAGACAAATGGAGTAAAGTAAAATTATTGGCTAAAGAAATGATTACTGAAGCACAGAAGGTAGGCGAAGATGATCAGGCACCTGTACCCTTCAGACTTCTCGAACACGCTACCCAACAGGAAAAGAGAATGGCCCAAGGGTTGGTCAGAAAGGACAAAAAACTCTTCCATCACCACAACAAACTTTTGAGGTACCATGGACTGCCGGTAAAGAAGGCAGACGACAAATCCCAGGCTTCAAACAAGACAGATAAAGAGGCAGACAAAAAAGTCGTCAAAAGGAGTAAAACGAGTAATGGTCAGGTTTCCCACAGGAGAAGTCGCTCATCACCACCACCACCTCGCACTAAGTTTCCAATTTCTGAAGAACCAGATGATTACTTTTGATGATGTTGGATGGCAAGAATTAATTAACATTTCGATCGCCATGCATGGATGAAAATTATTACCCTCGGGTCCATTTTCTGACTACATCACAGGGTCCTTTAATGCACCTGCCAGAGTATTGGGAACCGTGAGTAGCCTATATGAAGAAAACGGTTCTTGCCCAACAATACTACTTATTATCTGTAGATTTGTACACCAATAAATAAATAAAACGTCTTTTGAAATTGAAAATGGTAAAAGTTTTTATATCAATTTGTAGTTTTTAATCAATATACACTCGGATACCATAATAATCTTTCGTCCTCCTGAGTCCAAGCCCCAGATCTGAAGCAGCTGCAGGCGGTTTCTGGACGGCAGCTCACCCAAAGCCTCCATTGGTTGGAGATGTGTGTGGCCTCGTGATGGCCCAGTAGAATAAGGTCCTTCCACTAGTTGACCAAAATGTGTCTGTTCTGAGCATGACTTATGACTGAAGTAACAGTTCTTGGTTCATTCCCAGGTTAGTGGAATTGTTGAACTAATCTCAGTGACGTTAGTTGAAGTGTATGTGACATGTGTGGGAGTAGTGGGGCCTGTAGGGGGCTATAAGCGCCTATCACACAGTTCATACTAGCATTTCTACCGTCGACCTTCATACAAGTGTTTGAAGCAAGAGTATAAAGCAAGGCTCCCAGTGTCAACACTCGGACACATGGAAGTTGCCCGTATCACTTGGGTCCCAGCGTCCACTGTGTGAAGGTATCAAGTTACGAGTAAAGTAAGAAAAACATGGCAGCTGGCTTTGTTCAATTCTTGTTTTCTTGGTCATAGTAATAATGTTAGATCTCAAATCATAGAAATAGTTATAAAATATATTGTTACTATCGATACATAAACGATACAGCTAGTAAAAGGATTTCAAAAGTGAAATTTGTCACCACATGTGCAAGAACCAGCCAGCAGGCTGGCAGATTATCAGTCCCCGCATGTTTATTTAATAATATTTATTATTGTTATGATCTTGAGTAGTGTGGGTATTTATTGAAAGAATTACCGTTTTGTAGCAGTGTTGCCAGATCCGGCTGGGTCCCAGTATTTTACCCCTGTCATTTATTGTACTTTATCACGATTATTTCCCGGTAGTTTGCCCAGGTTAGGTCCCGGTAGTCTGATGCGGTCTAGGTTAGGTTAGGTCAGGTCAGGTAAGGTCAGGTACGGTCAGGCTAATTTCAAAATGCCCCATTTGAATATGCCCTAACTTGGAAATGGGGCATTTGCGGAGAAAATGCCATAGAAGAAAATAGTCTTAGAATGGTCTAAATAAGTGGGTAATGAAGGTAGAAAAAACGTACGCAATAACGGTAATTCATTCAATATATACCGTAGTGTGCACTGAGCTTAAGGAAAAGTCTAGTTACAGTAAGTTACTACATGTATTATACTAGTATTAATTTTCATATTCTCTAGAAGCCAATTAACTGAAGAATTGTTGTTGTTGTGGTAGGCTACTTGTAAGGGAGTCGACGCACGCAGACAGTCACAAACCTACGTGTGTGTAATACAAGGTAAATATAGCTTAGATTTATTTACCTTGAAAGGACTTTTTTCTTCTTATTCTACTGGACCGTGCTTGGGCTGTCGTCCAGAAACCGCCTGCTTCAGATCTTGGGCTTCGACTCTGGTGGTCTAAACGTACAAAAGTTTATTATGTTAAGGTAGTAGGTAGGTGTCTCATGAGTATATATCTTATTATATACATAGACTAACCTAACCAGATGTAAAGGAAGTGAATCTGGGGATTTCTTTGGAATTTTTGGGATAGTAGTATATTGGAAATGTCTAAGTTTTCCGCTGGTATCCGGTCATGTAGGCTTACCCTGTGATGGTGACTTGTTGGTGACTTCTGATTACTCCTGAGTCCTGACCACCAAACAAGCTCCTTCAATATAGGCGTGTATGTGTTTCGTGGCAATATTTGAAGGACCCACTAACCTCCAATCTTCTGACTACATCACAGGGTCCCTTATTTAGTTCTGTTATTATATAGTGTAGCTACTGTATATTTACTGCCTAAAGTTACTTCTGTTGTCTCTTCATATTATCTACGTTAATTAACACGTTGCTTTTCCTTCAGGGTAAGGCTTTAGCATTATATGGTACCATAGAAATTACTTTGATTACCAATGGCCGTGTGGATCGAGTAGGTCATCTATTTTCTGCTAAAATAAAATTGAACCGACTTGTAGTTTGTTATTTTGGTATTTCTAAAAAACAACTCCACCTGGTCATTTTCATTTATTTATCCATATTTTGGGTGTTGTAATAATAATTTATGACCAAAATATTGTAAGGAAAGAAATAACCTCTAACTTGATCTAATCTAACCCAATGTAACCAAATCTGACCTAGCTTAACCTTGATTAGAAGTGGTGCAACCTCAGGGGTTAGGCTAAGGTCCCTGTAATCATGTATGAAAATTGGAAGCTTCTGCTTCTTCCTGACCATGTCACGAAACAAACTCCTTCCATATATAGGTGGTGGATCATGGCAATATTTGAAGGACTCATTTACCTCCAATTTCCTGACTATCACAGATTCACAGAGTCCCTTAAGTCAGGCTAGGTTAGGTTAGGTTTGGTTTCATCAGATTAGCTAGTTAGGTTAAGTTAGGTTTGGTCTTATCAGATTAGCTAGTTAGGTTAGGTTTGGTTTTATCAGATTAGCTAGTTACGTTAGGTTTAGACTTATAAGATTAGCTAGTTAGGTTAGGTTTGGTTTTATCAGATTAGCTAGTTAGGTTAGGTTTGGTCTTATCAGATTAGCTAGTTACGTTAGGTTAGGTTTGGTTTTATCAGATTAGCTAGTTAGGATAGGTTAGGTCTGTGCACTTTACGTAATACAAAGTAGCCCAAGTCAGTACACTTTGCTGCCAACCGAAGAGTCGGGACACAGGTGTTGTGGCACCGGTGTTCGGTTGGCAGCAAACTGTACTGACTTGGGCTACCACACGTTTACACAAATATAATAATTTCGCATTTCACCATAGAATAAGATTAATGTGGGTTTGTTTTTCGGTGGAGGGAGGGGGTGCAGGGAGAGTACAGGGGAGAGTGGGTGTGTAGGAGAGATGGGGGGGGGGTGTAGGAGGAGGGGGTGTAGGAGAGGGAGAGGGAGGGGTGTAGGATGAATGGTGGGTGGGGTTCACTAACATGATGGCTGGCAGTATATAAGACCGTACGATAATTTGGGTTCAGACTCGGTAATTTTGTTGTGCAAGGAACGATAATTCTCTGCTGTGAGGATGGGCAACCCTGACCCAATATACCACAGTTTGGAACTTTGGACCAAGGTTAAGATCGATATATACCTTACGGACCCTGTGATCGTGTATGAGAATTGGAGGCTTCAGATTCCTCTTGACCATGCCACACAACAAGCTCCTTCTATGTAGGTGTAGTACGTGTTTCGTGGCAATATTTGAAGGACTCATTCACCTCCAATTTTCTGACTACAATAAGTACAGTTACCTAAAGGTCCTTCCTTACCCCCTCCAGTGGCTGTGGGGTACATGCGGCACCGCTGGACACGTCCGGATTACATCTGATACAGTACACTGAGTACAGCATGATTCACCAGGGAGATTGGTTTCATTCATAAGTGCAATTCGAATATTGTTATGCTGCCACTTCTACGCTAGACACAAAACAGTGGGTAAAGATGAACCTTTAGGCAACTGTACATACATACATGGTCCCTTGATCCAGGTTAGGTTAGGTATTCGAACCATTGGTGGGATAATTGTTAGTTAGTGAGGTCCCCAAACCTTCATAATCAAACCAATAACAAAGCCTAATATAGTGAATGATATGATATTGCAAAACTCACTATTCCTCAAGCTCTACCCTAAGACGTGTGTGTGTGTGTGTGTTCCAGGCTCTACCCAAAGACTAATGTGTGTGTGTGTGTGTGTGTGTTCCAGACTCTAACCTAAGACTGTTGTGTGTGTGTGTGTGTGCTCCAGACTCTACCCTAAGACTGTGTGTGTGTGTGTGTATGTTCCAGATTCTACCCTATGACTGTGTGTGTATGTGTTCCAGGCTCTACCCAAAGACTCGTGTGTGTATGTGTGTGTGTGTGTAGCCTAGCCACCAGTGACCCACACACACACACACACACACCGGGATACAGTTAGGCTGGAGAGCGGCTGGACTGACCACTCGACTTACCACACACATACACACACACACACATACATACACTACACACACACACACATACATACACTACACACATACATACACACACGAAACCATATACTTACACACACACACACACACACATACACTAAACCATATAATTACAGAAGCGGTATTAAATAATTACAGGAGTCCTTAAAAACAATAAAAATTTGCTTGTTACTCGGTTTGGGAAAATTATCTGTAGTTGGTAAATTGGAAGGCTACAACTGATTCCTCCAAACTATAATTATATGCCACGAAACAGATTTCCTCAATGGTATTAATATGGGATCTGTTATTTGTTTCGTGGCATAGTTTGGAGGAATCAGTAGTAGCCTTCTAAATATTATAAAAACAAGATAATCTCACCTACTAATTTCTCCAAACTATGCCAGGAAACATGGACCAGAAGAGCAAAAATAATGGTGTTCTGTTGCTTTGGAATAGTTTGGAGGATTCAGTTACTCCAGATTTACCAACACAAAACTTCCCCCTTAATAATATTATGGGATCTGTTTTTTGTTTCGTGGCATAGTTTGGAGGAATCAGAAACCCTCCAAATTTTTTTTATACACAAGAGAATTTCACCTTTATAAATGACGTTGGTAAATCTGGAGCATCTAATTCCTTCAAACTATATTCCAATCAACAGACCACTCTTATTATTATTATTATTTTTGTTGTTGTTTCCCGGCATACTTTGGAGGAATCAAGGTGCTCCAAATTTACCAGAAGTATGTTATCCCATTATTAACTAATGACCCTGTGATTGTGTATGAGAATTGGAGGCTTCTGATTCCTCCTAACTATGCCACGAAACAAACAAGCTCCTTACATATAGGTGTGTGTGTGTGTGTGTGTATGTATGTGTGTGTAAAGACTGTGTGTGTGTGTGTGTATGTGTGTGCGTGTGTGTGTGTGTGTTTCGTGGGAATATTTGAAGGACTCATTTACCTCCAATTTTTATTACCACATCTCATACATATATACATACAACTCTACTTTATATTATTATTATTATTATTATTATTATTTTATTGAAGAACAGAAGAGTAATTAAAATAAATATAATAACAATAGTAATATCTGTTTGTTTTATAGCATAGAATAAACATTATAGTTAGTTGTCCAATTAATCTCGTCACATATAATAAAACAAATTATTTCTTTTCTTCCTAATGATAAAAGTCTCCTTGTTACGTGATAATAGTTTTAATATTTGCTGTGCTTCTAATTATGTGAGAGTGAAGAGGTTAGGTGAAAGTCTGTGTGTGTATGTGTATGTGTGTGTGTGTACAAAATATACAATACGTGTGTGTGTGTCTGTGTGTGTGTACAAAATATACAATACGTGTGTGTGTGTGTGTGTGTATGTACAAATATATTACGTGTTTGTGTGTGTGTACAAATACATTACGTGTGTGTACAAATACATTACATGTGTGTGTGTGTACATTACGTGTGTGTGTGTACAAATACATTACGTG
Source organism: Petrolisthes cinctipes (assembly GCA_033782935.1). Taxonomy (NCBI): domain Eukaryota; kingdom Metazoa; phylum Arthropoda; class Malacostraca; order Decapoda; family Porcellanidae; genus Petrolisthes; species Petrolisthes cinctipes. The sequence goes on along the minus strand of JAWQEG010002218.1, from coordinate 9,963 downwards.
TGTGTGTGTACAAAATATACAATACGTGTGCGTGTGTGTGTGTGTACAAATACATCACGTGTACGTGTGTGTGTGTGTGTACAAGTACATTACATGTGTGTACAAATACATTACGTGTGTGTGTGTGTGTGTGTACAAATACAATACGTGTGTGCGTGTGTGTGTTTACAAATACAATACGTGTGTGCGTGTGTGTGTTTACAAATACATTACGTGTGTGTGTGTGTGTGTTTACAAATTTATTCAGGAGAGAGAGGGAGGGAGGGAGTGTGGGAATGACAGAGAGAGAGAGAGAGAGAGAGGAGAGGATGGGGGAGGGGGGAAGTTCCGTTACACTTATAGGTATGTCCCCTCTCTCCCTCTCCCTCCCTCCCTCTCTCTCTCCCTCTCCCATGTTAATTTCATCCTTACCATCTTTCCCTTCCTTCCTTCCTTCCATCCTTCCTTCCTTGTCAATTTCATCTTATCCTTCCTTCCTTTCATCCTTCCTTGTTAATTTCATCCTTACCATCTTTCCCTTCCTTCCTTACACACACACACACACACACACACAAATAATGTAGTATTTGTACACACACACATACACACGTAATGTAATATTTGTACACACACACACATACACACGTAATGTAATATTTGTACACACACACACATACACACGTATAATGTAATATTTGTACACACACACACATACACACGTATAATGTAGTATTTGTACACACACACACACACGTAATGTAATATTTGTACACACACACACACATAATGTAGTATTCGTACACACACACACACACGTAATGTAATATTTGTACACACACACACATAATGTAGTATTCGTACACACACACACACACGTAATGTAATATTTGTACACACACACACATAATGTAGTATTCGTACACACATACACACACGTAATGTAATGGTACAAACACACACATAATGTAGTATTTGTACACACACACACACACGTAATGTAATATTTGTAAACACACACACACACACCTATATTGAAAAAGGCTTGTTTGTTTCGTGGCATGGTCAGGAGGAATCAGCAGAAGCCTCCAATATTATTTTTCCATACACCATTACAGGGTACGACTCTCTCTCTCTCTCTCTCTCTCTCTCTCTCTCTCTCTCTCTCTCTCTCTCTCTCTCTCTCTCCCTTAACGACTCTCTCTCTCTCTCTCTCTCTCTCTCTCTCTCTCTCCTCTTTTGTTACATTGGAGCATCTTGATTCCTCCAAAGTATGCCAGGAAACAACAGAACCAAAAATAATGGTGTTCTGTTGCTTGGAAAAAAAAAAATACTTTGGAGGAATCATTTACTCCAGATAAAGTGAGTATTGTTTGTTATTAGTAAATCTGGAGCAAACTGATTCCTCCAAAATCTTCCTATAGGGTGGAGAGGGAGGGGGGGGGGTGTAGGGAGAGGTAAATAGGGGAGGATGGATGGGGGGAGGGAGTCTAGGGAGAGGCAAATAGGGGAGGATGGATGGGGGGAGGGAGTCTAGGGAGAGGTAAATAGGGGAGAGGGGGTGTTGGCCCTGTTGGGAGGGGTGTGTTGGGAGAGGTAGTAGGGAGAGGGAGGGGTGTAGGAGAAGGGGGGGAGTATTAGGAGAGGGGAGGGAGGGGTGTGGGAGAGATGGGGGGGGTGTAAGAGAGGGAGGGGTTTAGGATGGATGAGGGGGTGTAGGAGGGAGAGGGATGGGGTAGGATTTGAGGGGGGGTATTGGGGGGAGAGGGAGGGGTGTAGGAGGGAGAGGGAGGTGGGTAGGATGGATGGGGGGGTGTAGGAGAAGGGAGGGGGTATTAGGGTGTTGGGAGGGGGTATTAGGAAAGATGGGGGGCGGGGGTATAGGAGAGAGAGGAGGAAGGAAGGAGAGGTGTAGAGAAAAGATCCCATCAATCTATAATACTCTCATTTTTAAAGTAATTACCCCAGATTAGCTCAATTTGGGGTTATTTAAGGTAAAGTTTGGACCATCTAAGATAATAATTTCCATGAATCCTTCCGTTATAGTTATTTCATTTGTCGCCTCGTCGTAAAAGAAAAATTCATTGCTGTCAAAAAACGATTATAACAACAGCAAAAAAAAAAAAAAAAAAACTATTAAAATTACATAAAAATATCGTGTGTTCAATTTATGTTTAATTAAATGGTCACCTAGTTGAGTATCTACTACTACTACTACTACTACTACTACTACTACTACTACTACTACTACTATATCTCCATCTAAGGTATTTTCAATTCAATAAAAGCAAAACAAAACAAAAACAAATATTTCTTGAGAACCAAAATCTTCCTTGGGATGTATTTTGGGGTGGGGGGGGGGGGTGTTGGGAGAGGTAAGCAAGGGGTGTAGGGGTATAGGAGGGAGAGGGGGGAGGGGGTGTAAGATGGATGATAGGGTGTAGGGAGAGTTACAAGGGAGAGAGGGTTGTAGGAGGGAGAGGGGGAGGGGGCGTAGGATGGATGAGAGGGTGTAGGGAGAAGGGAGAGGGTTGTAGGGAGGGATGGAGAAGGGTGTAGGGAGGAGGAGGGGGTTTAGGAGGGAGAGGGAGGGTGTTGGACGTAGGGAGAGAGGTGTATGGAGAGGAGGGAGTGTAGGAGGTAGGGAGAGGGGTGTAGGGAGGGATGGAGTGGGGTGTAGGGAGGAGGAGGGGGTTTAGGAGGGAGAGGGGGGAGGGTGTTGGATGGATTGGGGGTGTAGGGAGAAGGGAGAGGGGTGTTGGAATAGGGAGGGTGTGTAGGAGGGAGAGGAGGGAGTGTACGAGAGAGAGAGAGGGAGTGTAAAACGTAGGGAGAGGGGTGTAGGAAAGAGGGAGGGGTGTTGGGAGGGATTGGGGGTGTAGAAGGAAGGGAGAGGGGTGTTGGAATAGGGAGGGTGTGTAGGAGGGAGAGGGGTGTAGGGAGAGGAGGGAGTGTACGAGAGAGAGAGGGAGTGTAAAACGTAGGGAGAGGGCTGTAGGAAAGAGGGAGGGGTGTTGGGAGGGATTGGGGGGAGTGTAAGACGTAGGGAGGGGGTGTAGAACGAAGGGAGGGGGTGTAGGAAGTAGGAAGAGGGAGGGGAATGTAGGAGGGGGGAGGGGTGTTGGGAGGGATTGGGGGGGGTTAGGAGGGAGTGTAGGAGGGGGAGAGATGGGTGGGGGGGAGTGTAGGAGAAAGAGAGGAGGGGAGAGGGAGAGGGAGGGATGGGGGAGTGTAAAGATGAGATACCATGAGCCAACAGTTGAGGTGAGACAGTCGTAGTGGTAATACCGGTCGGTGTGTCTTCTTCCCAACACGTTCATGGTCACGATACTATTATTACTACTATTATTACCACTACTACTACTACTATTATTATTATCAGGTATGTATATGTGTGTGTGTTTATTATTAGTACTATTACTACTATTACCACTTACTACTATTACTATCAGGTGTGTTAAAATATCCTGTTATCTCTACTATTACTAATACTAATACCACTGCTACTATTACTATCAGGTATGTATATGTGTGTGTTTATTATGAGTACTATTACTATTATCACTATTTATTACGATAACTATTTATTACGGTAACTATTACTACCGGTACTATTTTACCACTACTATTACTACTACTATTATTATTATAACTATCTGGTATGTATGTGTGTGTTTATTATTACTACTACTACTATTATTATTATTATTATTACTATGAGGTATGTATATATGTGTGTATTTAAGATCACTACTACTACTACTATCACTATCAAGTATGTATGTATGCCTGTGTTTATATAGACTACCGGTATCTTGTTATCACTACTATTATTACTATTACTATTAGATATGTATGTGTGTGTGTGTTTATTTTGATCACTACTACTACTACTATCAGGAATGTATGTATGTATTTATATAGCCTATTATCACCACTGCTACTACTACTATTATCACTACTACTATTACTATCACCACTTCTAGGCTACGGTACTACTACTACTACTACTACTACTACTACTATTAACAGAAAAAGATGTGTGTGTTCCCGTTAGCCACTATCACCACTACAACTACTATTATTACTACTACTATCACCACTACCACACACACACACACACACACACACACACACACACACACAGAGAGAGAGAGACAGAGAGAGAGAGGAACACACACACACAGAGGAAAACACACACACACACACACACATACAGAGAGAGAGAGAGAGAGAGGAACACATACAGAGAGAGAGAGAGGAAAACACACTCACACAGAGAGAGAGAGAGAGAGGAAAACACACACACACACACACACACACACAGAGGAAAACACACACACACACACACATACAGAGAGAGAGAGAGAGAGAGAGAGAGAGAGAGAGGAAAACACACTCACACAGAGAGAGAGAGAGAGACAGAGGAACACACACACACACACAGAGAGAGAGGAACACACACACACACACAGAGAGAGAGAGAGAGAGAGAGAGGAAAACACACACACACACACACACACACAGTTACAGAGAGAGAGAGAGAACTGTTGCTTGGAATAGTTAGGAGGAATGTCAGATATTAAGTGCTCCAGATTTACCCCCTCCCCTCCACACACCCCTCCCCCCCCTTCCACACACCCCTCCCCTCGTGTAACCCGGATGAACGAACCAACCAACCAACGAACGAACGAACTAACTAAGCCCATAACAAAAGGAATGGGTTAAGATAATTCGCTGTGTTTAGAGGTCTCGGTTCAATGGCTGGTTGGCTGGCTCTCTCTCTCTCTCTCTCTCTCTCTCTCTCTCTCTCTCTCTCTCTGTGTAAATAGTTAGTCTCTCTTTCTGTGTGTGTGTGTGTGTAATATCTCTCTCTCATTCTCTCTCTCTGTATCTCTCTCTGTTTGTATCTCTCTGTTTGTATCTCTGTTTGTATCTCTCTCTCTATGTGTGTTTAAATAGTTACTCTCTCTCTCTCTCTCTCTCTCTCTCTGTGTGTGTGTGTGTGTGTGTGTGTGTGTGTAGTTCGTCTCTCTCTCTGGCAAGGAACGAAAAGGAATGAATGAAGGAGAATATTTATGAGAGATAGAGCGAGGGAAAGAGAAGCGAACACACACACACACACACACACACACACACGCTCTTGGGCGCAGAGAGAGAGAGAGAGAGAGAGAGAGAGAGACAGGTGGCGTGGCGGGCAGGAGAAAGAGAGAAAAGAAAGTGTGGGCAACTTAGAGAGAGAAAGGGGGGCAGGGGAAATTAAAATAGAACCACCGCCTTTGTGTGGGAGAGAGAGAGATTAAAGAATAAATACACACACACACACACAGAAGGAAGATTACACACACACACACACACAGAGGAAGATTAAATACAGAGAGAGAGAGAGAGAATAGGAAGATTACAGAGAGAGAGAGAGAACAGAAGGAAGATTACACACACACACACACACACACAGAGAGAGAGAGAGAGAGAGAAGAGGAAGATTACACACACACACAGAGAAGAGAAGGAAGATTACAGAGAGAGAGAGAGAGAGAGAGAGAGAGGAAGATTACACAGAGAGAGAGAGAGAGAAGGAAGATTACACACACACACACACAGAGAGAGAGAGAGAGAGAGAGAGAGGTAAGAGGTCACCCGCTGTTCCACTTTTATGCCAGCAGGAGTCCCTTGACACTGACATTGAGGCGAACACACACACACACACACACACACTGCTTACTACCACACACACACACACACACACACACACACACACTGCTTACCACCACCACACACACACACACACTGCTTACCACCACCACACACACACACACTCTGCTTACCACCACGCCTTCACACACACACACACACACACACACACACTCACACTCTGCTTACTACCATGCCTTCACACACACACACACACACTGCTTACTACCACGCCTTCACACACACACACACACACACACTGCTTACCTTCACAGATTTCGCTACCACACACACTCTTTATTTTTCGACTTATGTTATTTTAATGTTGCTTATACACCAGAAATAATGTATATATATATATTTCTTTTCCAGTATAATTTGTTGTATAAAGGGCGTGTGTGTGTGTGTGTGTGTGTGTGTGTATTTCTTTCTTTTCGAGTATAGTTTGTTGTATAAAGTGTGTGTGTGTGTGTGTGTGTGTGTGTGTATTTCTTTTCCAGTATATTTTGTTGTATAAAGTCTCGGGTGGGTGTGTGTGTGTGTGTGTGTGATCTGAGTACAGTACACTTGATATCGATGAAAAATGTTAGCCTACTTGCTGACAAATGGTGGGACTGAAGGCTGGTGTGTAGAGATGAGTAGCCTAATACGAGTAAAAGTACAGTAGGCTACACTGGATAGCCTACTGATTAAAAAAGGTTAATGTACTGTGACTTGTTGACAATTGGTGGGACTGAAGGCTTGTGTGTGGAGGGGAAATGTAGGGAAAATATTGACGTTGTGTTAGTTAGAATTTACCTATGGTCCAAAATCAATGAAATATAAAGAAAATATTGATGTTCGTGTTAGTTAGAATTTACTTATGGTCCAAAATTAAGGAAATGTAGTGAAAATATTGACGTTGTGTTAGTTAGAATTATTTATGGATTGAAATCAAGGAAATATAAAGACAATGTTGACGCTTGTGTTTTGAAAAGTTTATCTATGGTCCAATATGTTTTAATTAATGATATTTTCGTCATATATTTTGTATAGGGGTCTGACATTATCCTTCTGCATTGAAAAAGAAAAAAAAAATGTGATTCTTTGTATGTTATAGAACGTCCCAAAAATATTGCAATGGTGATAAAACTTATTAATAGGAAATGAATAAGGCCTCTTTGTTATGATAAGTTATTAGGCTATTTAGTCTCTCTCTCTCTCTCTCTCTCTCTCTCTCTCTCTCTCTCTCTCTCTCTCCTCTCTCTTTATATTTCCTACCTTTCTTTGTCTCTGCCTTTCCCTTCCCTTCTCTCTCTCTCTCTCTCCTACCTTTCTTTTTCTCTTCCTTTCCCTTCCCTTCCCTTTTCCTCTCTCTCTCTCTCTCTCTCTCTGCTTTTATCAATTTATCACAATTCTTTCTATCCATGAGTGTTGTGTGTTGTGAGGTGTGAGGTGTGTGTTGTGAGGTGAGTTGTGAGGTGTGTGTTGTGTGTTGTGTGTTGTGGGGTGTGTGTTGTGTGTTGTGAGGTGTGTGTTGTGAGGTGAGTGTTGTGAGGTGTGGTGGTGTGTGTTGTGTGTTGTGGGGTGTGGTTGTTGTGAGGTGTGAGGTGTGTGTTGTGAGGTGAGTGTTGTGAGGTGTGTGTAGTGTGTTGTGAGGTGAGTGTTGTGAGGTGAGTGTTGTGAGGTGAGTGTTGTGTGTTGTGAGGTGTGTTGTGTGTTGTGAGGTGTGTTGTGAGGTGTGTGTTGTGTGTTGTGAGGTGAGTGTTGTGTGTTGTGAGGTGTGTATTGTGTGTTGTGTGTTGTGTGTTGTGAGGTGTGTGTTGTGTGTTGTGAGGTGTGTGTTGTGAGGTGTGTGTTGTGAGGTGTGTGTGTGTGTTGTGAGTGAGTGTGTGTGTTGTGAGTGTTGTGTGTTGTTGAGTGTGTGTTGTGTGGTGGTGTGTGTTGTGTGTTGTGAGGTGTGTGTTGTGTGTTGTGAGGTGTGTGTTATGTGTTGTGTGTTGTGAGGTGTGTGTTGTGTGTTGTGAGGTGTGTGGTTGTGAGGTGTGTTGTGAGGTGTGTTGTGTGTTGTGAGGTGAGTGTTGTGTGTTGTGAGGTGTGTGTTGTGTGTTGTGAGGTGTGTGTTGTGTGTTGTGTGTTGTGTGTTGTGAGGTGAGTGTTGTGTGTTGTGAGGTGTGTGTTGTGTGTTGTGAGGTGTGTGTTGTGTGTTGTGAGGTGTGTGTTGTGTGTTGTGAGGTGTGTGTTGTGTGTTGTGTGTTGTGTGTTGTGAGGTGTGTGTTGTGTGTTGTGAGGTGTGTGTTGTGTGTTGTGAGGTGAGTGTTGTGTGTTGTGTGTTGTGTGTTGTGAGGTGAGTGTTGTGTGTTGTGAGGTGTGTGTTGTGTGTTGTGTGTTGTGAGGTGTGTGTTGTGTGTTGTGATGTGTGTGTTGTGAGGTGTGTGTTGTGAGGTGTGTGTTGTGAGGTGTGTGTTTGTGTTGTGAGGTGTGTGTTGTGAGGTGTGTGTTGTGAGGTGAGTGTTGTGAGGTGTGTTTTGTGTGGTGTGTGTTGTGAGGTGTGTGTTGTGAGGTGTGTGTTGTGAGGTGAGTGTTGTGTGGTGTGTGTTGTGAGGTGTGTTTTGTGTGGTGTGTGTTGTGAGGTGTGTGTTGTGTGTTGTGTGTTGTGAGGTGTTGGGTGTGTGTGAGGTGGTGTTGTGGGTGGTTGTGAGGTGTGTGTTGTGAGGTGTGTGTTGTGAGGGTGTGTGGGTGTGTGTGTTGTGAGGGTGGTGTGTTGTGAGGTGTGTGTTGTGAGGTGAGTGTGTGGTTGTGAGGTGTGTGTTGTGAGGTGGTGTGTGTGTGTGTTGTGAGGTGTTGTGCGGTGTGCGTTGTGAGGTGTGTGTTGTGAGGTGTGAGGTGTGTGTTGTGAGGTGTGTGTTGTGAGTTTGTGACCTTCCCACCTAACGGGACCTTGGCCGAAATACCTCTCTCTCTCTCTCTCTCTCTCTCTCTCTCTCTCTCTCTCTCTCTCTCTCTCTCTCTCTCTCTCTCTCTCTCTCTCTCTCTCTCCACACAGTACTTCTTGAACACACACACACACACACACACACACACACACACACACACACACACACACACACACACATCTAAAGAAAATTATATTATTTTTATTTTATTATTATTTTTATTTATTCTTGAGGAGAATGACCTTGTGATTGTGTATGAAAATTGTGTAAGAAAAAAAATTGTGTATGAAAATTGTGTTTGAAAATTGTGTATGAAAATTGTGTATGAAAAAAATTGTGTATGAAAATTGTGTATGAAAATTGTGTAAGAAAATTGTGTATGAAAATTGTGTATGAAAATTGTGTATGAAAATTGTGTATGAAAATTGTGTATGAAAAAATTGTGTATGAAAATTGTGTATGAAAATTGTGTATGAAAATTGTGTATGAAAATTGTGTATGAAAATTATGTATAAAAATTGTGTATGAAAATTGTGTATAAAAATTGTGTATGTAAATTGTAGGCTTTTGATTCCTCCTGACCATCCCACAAAACAAACAAGATCCTTCCATATAGGTGTGTGTGTGTGTGTGTGTGTGTGTGTGTGTGTGTGTGTGCGTGTGTGTGTATTTAAGGAAAAGTGTGTGTGTGTGTGTGTTTGTTTGAAAAGTAGTGTGTGTGTGTGTTTGAGGAGTAATGTGTGTTTGTGTGTGTGTTTGAGAAGTAGTATGTGTGTGTGTGTGTGTGTGTGTGTGAGGAGTAGTGTGTGTGTGTGTTTGAGGAGTAATGTGTGTGTGTGTGTGTGTGAGGAGTAATGTATGTGTGTGTGTGTGTGTGTGTGTGTGTGTGTAAGGAGTAATGTGTGTGTGTGTGTGTGTGTGTGTGTGTGTAAGGAGTAATGTGTGTGTGTGTGTGTGTGTAAGGAGTAGTGTGTGTTTGTGTGTGTGTTTGAGGAGTAATGTGTGTGTGTGTGTGTGTGTGTGTGTGTGTGTGTGTGTGTATGTGTGTGTGTGTGTCCTAAGGCAGGGACAGCAGGAAGAAGGTAGAAACATTGCCTAGAGGAATACACACACACACACACACACACACACACACACACACACACACACACATTACTCCTCAAACACACACACACACACACACATTACTCCTCAAACACACACACACACACACACACACACACAGAGCTACCACGACTTCCTTACCCACAGGGCCAACGAGAGAGAGAGAGAGAGAGAGAGAGAGAGAGAGAGAGAGAGAGAGAGAGTCGTGAAGGAGGAGAGAGAGAGAGTTAATATGTAATAATCTTTGACCTAGTGTGTGTGTGTGTGTGTGTGT
>JAWQEG010002217.1:112500-123352 GCA_033782935.1 Petrolisthes cinctipes | reverse complement strand
CTAACCTAACCTAACCTAACCTAACCTAACCTAACCTAACCTAACCTAACCTAACCTAACCTAACCTAACCTAACCTAACCTAACCTAACCTAACCTAACCTAACCTAACCTAACCTAACCTAACCTAACCTAACCTAACCTAACCTAACCTAACCTAACCTAACCTAACCTAACCTAACCTAACCTAACCTAACCTAACCTAACCTAACCTAACCTAACCTAACCTAACCTAACCTAACCTAACCTAACCTAACCTAACCTAACCTAACCTAACCTAACCTAACCTAACCTAACCTAACCTAACCTAACCTAACCTAACCTAACCTAACCTAACCTAACCTAACCTAACCTAACCTAACCTAACCTAACCTAACCTAACCTAACCTAACCTAACCTAACCTAACCTAACCTAACCTAACCTAACCTAACCTAACCTAACCTAACCTAACCTAACCTAACCTAACCTAACCTAACCTAACCTAACCTAACCTAACCTAACCTAACCTAACCTAACCTAACCTAACCTAACCTAACCTAACCTAACCTAACCTAACCTAACCTAACCTAACCTAACCTAACCTAACCTAACCTAACCTAACCTAACCTAACCTAACCTAACCTAACCTAACCTAACCTAACCTAACCTAACCTAACCTAACCTAACCTAACCTAACCTAACCTAACCTAACCTAACCTAACCTAACCTAACCTAACCTAACCTAACCTAACCTAACCTAACCTAACCTAACCTAACCTAACCTAACCTAACCTAACCTAACCTAACCTAACCTAACCTAACCTAACCTAACCTAACCTAACCTAACCTAACCTAACCTAACCTAACCTAACCTAACCTAACCTAACCTAACCTAACCTAACCTAACCTAACCTAACCTAACCTAACCTAACCTAACCTAACCTAACCTAACCTAACCTAACCTAACCTAACCTAACCTAACCTAACCTAACCTAACCTAACCTAACCTAACCTAACCTAACCTAACCTAACCTAACCTAACCTAACCTAACCTAACCTAACCTAACCTAACCTAACCTAACCTAACCTAACCTAACCTAACCTAACCTAACCTAACCTAACCTAACCTAACCTAACCTAACCTAACCTAACCTAACCTAACCTAACCTAACCTAACCTAACCTAACCTAACCTAACCTAACCTAACCTAACCTAACCTAACCTAACCTAACCTAACCTAACCTAACCTAACCTAACCTAACCTAACCTAACCTAACCTAACCTAACCTAACCTAACCTAACCTAACCTAACCTAACCTAACCTAACCTAACCTAACCTAACCTAACCTAACCTAACCTAACCTAACCTAACCTAACCTAACCTAACCTAACCTAACCTAACCTAACCTAACCTAACCTAACCTAACCTAACCTAACCTAACCTAACCTAACCTAACCTAACCTAACCTAACCTAACCTAACCTAACCTAACCTAACCTAACCTAACCTAACCTAACCTAACCTAACCTAACCTAACCTAACCTAACCTAACCTAACCTAACCTAACCTAACCTAACCTAACCTAACCTAACCTAACCTAACCTAACCTAACCTAACCTAACCTAACCTAACCTAACCTAACCTAACCTAACCTAACCTAACCTAACCTAACCTAACCTAACCTAACCTAACCTAACCTAACCTAACCTAACCTAACCTAACCTAACCTAACCTAACCTAACCTAACCTAACCTAACCTAACCTAACCTAACCTAACCTAACCTAACCTAACCTAACCTAACCTAACCTAACCTAACCTAACCTAACCTAACCTAACCTAACCTAACCTAACCTAACCTAACCTAACCTAACCTAACCTAACCTAACCTAACCTAACCTAACCTAACCTAACCTAACCTAACCTAACCTAACCTAACCTAACCTAACCTAACCTAACCTAACCTAACCTAACCTAACCTAACCTAACCTAACCTAACCTAACCTAACCTAACCTAACCTAACCTAACCTAACCTAACCTAACCTAACCTAACCTAACCTAACCTAACCTAACCTAACCTAACCTAACCTAACCTAACCTAACCTAACCTAACCTAACCTAACCTAACCTAACCTAACCTAACCTAACCTAACCTAACCTAACCTAACCTAACCTAACCTAACCTAACCTAACCTAACCTAACCTAACCTAACCTAACCTAACCTAACCTAACCTAACCTAACCTAACCTAACCTAACCTAACCTAACCTAACCTAACCTAACCTAACCTAACCTAACCTAACCTAACCTAACCTAACCTAACCTAACCTAACCTAACCTAACCTAACCTAACCTAACCTAACCTAACCTAACCTAACCTAACCTAACCTAACCTAACCTAACCTAACCTAACCTAACCTAACCTAACCTAACCTAACCTAACCTAACCTAACCTAACCTAACCTAACCTAACCTAACCTAACCTAACCTAACCTAACCTAACCTAACCTAACCTAACCTAACCTAACCTAACCTAACCTAACCTAACCTAACCTAACCTAACCTAACCTAACCTAACCTAACCTAACCTAACCTAACCTAACCTAACCTAACCTAACCTAACCTAACCTAACCTAACCTAACCTAACCTAACCTAACCTAACCTAACCTAACCTAACCTAACCTAACCTAACCTAACCTAACCTAACCTAACCTAACCTAACCTAACCTAACCTAACCTAACCTAACCTAACCTAACCTAACCTAACCTAACCTAACCTAACCTAACCTAACCTAACCTAACCTAACCTAACCTAACCTAACCTAACCTAACCTAACCTAACCTAACCTAACCTAACCTAACCTAACCTAACCTAACCTAACCTAACCTAACCTAACCTAACCTAACCTAACCTAACCTAACCTAACCTAACCTAACCTAACCTAACCTAACCTAACCTAACCTAACCTAACCTAACCTAACCTAACCTAACCTAACCTAACCTAACCTAACCTAACCTAACCTAACCTAACCTAACCTAACCTAACCTAACCTAACCTAACCTAACCTAACCTAACCTAACCTAACCTAACCTAACCTAACCTAACCTAACCTAACCTAACCTAACCTAACCTAACCTAACCTAACCTAACCTAACCTAACCTAACCTAACCTAACCTAACCTAACCTAACCTAACCTAACCTAACCTAACCTAACCTAACCTAACCTAACCTAACCTAACCTAACCTAACCTAACCTAACCTAACCTAACCTAACCTAACCTAACCTAACCTAACCTAACCTAACCTAACCTAACCTAACCTAACCTAACCTAACCTAACCTAACCTAACCTAACCTAACCTAACCTAACCTAACCTAACCTAACCTAACCTAACCTAACCTAACCTAACCTAACCTAACCTAACCTAACCTAACCTAACCTAACCTAACCTAACCTAACCTAACCTAACCTAACCTAACCTAACCTAACCTAACCTAACCTAACCTAACCTAACCTAACCTAACCTAACCTAACCTAACCTAACCTAACCTAACCTAACCTAACCTAACCTAACCTAACCTAACCTAACCTAACCTAACCTAACCTAACCTAACCTAACCTAACCTAACCTAACCTAACCTAACCTAACCTAACCTAACCTAACCTAACCTAACCTAACCTAACCTAACCTAACCTAACCTAACCTAACCTAACCTAACCTAACCTAACCTAACCTAACCTAACCTAACCTAACCTAACCTAACCTAACCTAACCTAACCTAACCTAACCTAACCTAACCTAACCTAACCTAACCTAACCTAACCTAACCTAACCTAACCTAACCTAACCTAACCTAACCTAACCTAACCTAACCTAACCTAACCTAACCTAACCTAACCTAACCTAACCTAACCTAACCTAACCTAACCTAACCTAACCTAACCTAACCTAACCTAACCTAACCTAACCTAACCTAACCTAACCTAACCTAACCTAACCTAACCTAACCTAACCTAACCTAACCTAACCTAACCTAACCTAACCTAACCTAACCTAACCTAACCTAACCTAACCTAACCTAACCTAACCTAACCTAACCTAACCTAACCTAACCTAACCTAACCTAACCTAACCTAACCTAACCTAACCTAACCTAACCTAACCTAACCTAACCTAACCTAACCTAACCTAACCTAACCTAACCTAACCTAACCTAACCTAACCTAACCTAACCTAACCTAACCTAACCTAACCTAACCTAACCTAACCTAACCTAACCTAACCTAACCTAACCTAACCTAACCTAACCTAACCTAACCTAACCTAACCTAACCTAACCTAACCTAACCTAACCTAACCTAACCTAACCTAACCTAACCTAACCTAACCTAACCTAACCTAACCTAACCTAACCTAACCTAACCTAACCTAACCTAACCTAACCTAACCTAACCTAACCTAACCTAACCTAACCTAACCTAACCTAACCTAACCTAACCTAACCTAACCTAACCTAACCTAACCTAACCTAACCTAACCTAACCTAACCTAACCTAACCTAACCTAACCTAACCTAACCTAACCTAACCTAACCTAACCTAACCTAACCTAACCTAACCTAACCTAACCTAACCTAACCTAACCTAACCTAACCTAACCTAACCTAACCTAACCTAACCTAACCTAACCTAACCTAACCTAACCTAACCTAACCTAACCTAACCTAACCTAACCTAACCTAACCTAACCTAACCTAACCTAACCTAACCTAACCTAACCTAACCTAACCTAACCTAACCTAACCTAACCTAACCTAACCTAACCTAACCTAACCTAACCTAACCTAACCTAACCTAACCTAACCTAACCTAACCTAACCTAACCTAACCTAACCTAACCTAACCTAACCTAACCTAACCTAACCTAACCTAACCTAACCTAACCTAACCTAACCTAACCTAACCTAACCTAACCTAACCTAACCTAACCTAACCTAACCTAACCTAACCTAACCTAACCTAACCTAACCTAACCTAACCTAACCTAACCTAACCTAACCTAACCTAACCTAACCTAACCTAACCTAACCTAACCTAACCTAACCTAACCTAACCTAACCTAACCTAACCTAACCTAACCTAACCTAACCTAACCTAACCTAACCTAACCTAACCTAACCTAACCTAACCTAACCTAACCTAACCTAACCTAACCTAACCTAACCTAACCTAACCTAACCTAACCTAACCTAACCTAACCTAACCTAACCTAACCTAACCTAACCTAACCTAACCTAACCTAACCTAACCTAACCTAACCTAACCTAACCTAACCTAACCTAACCTAACCTAACCTAACCTAACCTAACCTAACCTAACCTAACCTAACCTAACCTAACCTAACCTAACCTAACCTAACCTAACCTAACCTAACCTAACCTAACCTAACCTAACCTAACCTAACCTAACCTAACCTAACCTAACCTAACCTAACCTAACCTAACCTAACCTAACCTAACCTAACCTAACCTAACCTAACCTAACCTAACCTAACCTAACCTAACCTAACCTAACCTAACCTAACCTAACCTAACCTAACCTAACCTAACCTAACCTAACCTAACCTAACCTAACCTAACCTAACCTAACCTAACCTAACCTAACCTAACCTAACCTAACCTAACCTAACCTAACCTAACCTAACCTAACCTAACCTAACCTAACCTAACCTAACCTAACCTAACCTAACCTAACCTAACCTAACCTAACCTAACCTAACCTAACCTAACCTAACCTAACCTAACCTAACCTAACCTAACCTAACCTAACCTAACCTAACCTAACCTAACCTAACCTAACCTAACCTAACCTAACCTAACCTAACCTAACCTAACCTAACCTAACCTAACCTAACCTAACCTAACCTAACCTAACCTAACCTAACCTAACCTAACCTAACCTAACCTAACCTAACCTAACCTAACCTAACCTAACCTAACCTAACCTAACCTAACCTAACCTAACCTAACCTAACCTAACCTAACCTAACCTAACCTAACCTAACCTAACCTAACCTAACCTAACCTAACCTAACCTAACCTAACCTAACCTAACCTAACCTAACCTAACCTAACCTAACCTAACCTAACCTAACCTAACCTAACCTAACCTAACCTAACCTAACCTAACCTAACCTAACCTAACCTAACCTAACCTAACCTAACCTAACCTAACCTAACCTAACCTAACCTAACCTAACCTAACCTAACCTAACCTAACCTAACCTAACCTAACCTAACCTAACCTAACCTAACCTAACCTAACCTAACCTAACCTAACCTAACCTAACCTAACCTAACCTAACCTAACCTAACCTAACCTAACCTAACCTAACCTAACCTAACCTAACCTAACCTAACCTAACCTAACCTAACCTAACCTAACCTAACCTAACCTAACCTAACCTAACCTAACCTAACCTAACCTAACCTAACCTAACCTAACCTAACCTAACCTAACCTAACCTAACCTAACCTAACCTAACCTAACCTAACCTAACCTAACCTAACCTAACCTAACCTAACCTAACCTAACCTAACCTAACCTAACCTAACCTAACCTAACCTAACCTAACCTAACCTAACCTAACCTAACCTAACCTAACCTAACCTAACCTAACCTAACCTAACCTAACCTAACCTAACCTAACCTAACCTAACCTAACCTAACCTAACCTAACCTAACCTAACCTAACCTAACCTAACCTAACCTAACCTAACCTAACCTAACCTAACCTAACCTAACCTAACCTAACCTAACCTAACCTAACCTAACCTAACCTAACCTAACCTAACCTAACCTAACCTAACCTAACCTAACCTAACCTAACCTAACCTAACCTAACCTAACCTAACCTAACCTAACCTAACCTAACCTAACCTAACCTAACCTAACCTAACCTAACCTAACCTAACCTAACCTAACCTAACCTAACCTAACCTAACCTAACCTAACCTAACCTAACCTAACCTAACCTAACCTAACCTAACCTAACCTAACCTAACCTAACCTAACCTAACCTAACCTAACCTAACCTAACCTAACCTAACCTAACCTAACCTAACCTAACCTAACCTAACCTAACCTAACCTAACCTAACCTAACCTAACCTAACCTAACCTAACCTAACCTAACCTAACCTAACCTAACCTAACCTAACCTAACCTAACCTAACCTAACCTAACCTAACCTAACCTAACCTAACCTAACCTAACCTAACCTAACCTAACCTAACCTAACCTAACCTAACCTAACCTAACCTAACCTAACCTAACCTAACCTAACCTAACCTAACCTAACCTAACCTAACCTAACCTAACCTAACCTAACCTAACCTAACCTAACCTAACCTAACCTAACCTAACCTAACCTAACCTAACCTAACCTAACCTAACCTAACCTAACCTAACCTAACCTAACCTAACCTAACCTAACCTAACCTAACCTAACCTAACCTAACCTAACCTAACCTAACCTAACCTAACCTAACCTAACCTAACCTAACCTAACCTAACCTAACCTAACCTAACCTAACCTAACCTAACCTAACCTAACCTAACCTAACCTAACCTAACCTAACCTAACCTAACCTAACCTAACCTAACCTAACCTAACCTAACCTAACCTAACCTAACCTAACCTAACCTAACCTAACCTAACCTAACCTAACCTAACCTAACCTAACCTAACCTAACCTAACCTAACCTAACCTAACCTAACCTAACCTAACCTAACCTAACCTAACCTAACCTAACCTAACCTAACCTAACCTAACCTAACCTAACCTAACCTAACCTAACCTAACCTAACCTAACCTAACCTAACCTAACCTAACCTAACCTAACCTAACCTAACCTAACCTAACCTAACCTAACCTAACCTAACCTAACCTAACCTAACCTAACCTAACCTAACCTAACCTAACCTAACCTAACCTAACCTAACCTAACCTAACCTAACCTAACCTAACCTAACCTAACCTAACCTAACCTAACCTAACCTAACCTAACCTAACCTAACCTAACCTAACCTAACCTAACCTAACCTAACCTAACCTAACCTAACCTAACCTAACCTAACCTAACCTAACCTAACCTAACCTAACCTAACCTAACCTAACCTAACCTAACCTAACCTAACCTAACCTAACCTAACCTAACCTAACCTAACCTAACCTAACCTAACCTAACCTAACCTAACCTAACCTAACCTAACCTAACCTAACCTAACCTAACCTAACCTAACCTAACCTAACCTAACCTAACCTAACCTAACCTAACCTAACCTAACCTAACCTAACCTAACCTAACCTAACCTAACCTAACCTAACCTAACCTAACCTAACCTAACCTAACCTAACCTAACCTAACCTAACCTAACCTAACCTAACCTAACCTAACCTAACCTAACCTAACCTAACCTAACCTAACCTAACCTAACCTAACCTAACCTAACCTAACCTAACCTAACCTAACCTAACCTAACCTAACCTAACCTAACCTAACCTAACCTAACCTAACCTAACCTAACCTAACCTAACCTAACCTAACCTAACCTAACCTAACCTAACCTAACCTAACCTAACCTAACCTAACCTAACCTAACCTAACCTAACCTAACCTAACCTAACCTAACCTAACCTAACCTAACCTAACCTAACCTAACCTAACCTAACCTAACCTAACCTAACCTAACCTAACCTAACCTAACCTAACCTAACCTAACCTAACCTAACCTAACCTAACCTAACCTAACCTAACCTAACCTAACCTAACCTAACCTAACCTAACCTAACCTAACCTAACCTAACCTAACCTAACCTAACCTAACCTAACCTAACCTAACCTAACCTAACCTAACCTAACCTAACCTAACCTAACCTAACCTAACCTAACCTAACCTAACCTAACCTAACCTAACCTAACCTAACCTAACCTAACCTAACCTAACCTAACCTAACCTAACCTAACCTAACCTAACCTAACCTAACCTAACCTAACCTAACCTAACCTAACCTAACCTAACCTAACCTAACCTAACCTAACCTAACCTAACCTAACCTAACCTAACCTAACCTAACCTAACCTAACCTAACCTAACCTAACCTAACCTAACCTAACCTAACCTAACCTAACCTAACCTAACCTAACCTAACCTAACCTAACCTAACCTAACCTAACCTAACCTAACCTAACCTAACCTAACCTAACCTAACCTAACCTAACCTAACCTAACCTAACCTAACCTAACCTAACCTAACCTAACCTAACCTAACCTAACCTAACCTAACCTAACCTAACCTAACCTAACCTAACCTAACCTAACCTAACCTAACCTAACCTAACCTAACCTAACCTAACCTAACCTAACCTAACCTAACCTAACCTAACCTAACCTAACCTAACCTAACCTAACCTAACCTAACCTAACCTAACCTAACCTAACCTAACCTAACCTAACCTAACCTAACCTAACCTAACCTAACCTAACCTAACCTAACCTAACCTAACCTAACCTAACCTAACCTAACCTAACCTAACCTAACCTAACCTAACCTAACCTAACCTAACCTAACCTAACCTAACCTAACCTAACCTAACCTAACCTAACCTAACCTAACCTAACCTAACCTAACCTAACCTAACCTAACCTAACCTAACCTAACCTAACCTAACCTAACCTAACCTAACCTAACCTAACCTAACCTAACCTAACCTAACCTAACCTAACCTAACCTAACCTAACCTAACCTAACCTAACCTAACCTAACCTAACCTAACCTAACCTAACCTAACCTAACCTAACCTAACCTAACCTAACCTAACCTAACCTAACCTAACCTAACCTAACCTAACCTAACCTAACCTAACCTAACCTAACCTAACCTAACCTAACCTAACCTAACCTAACCTAACCTAACCTAACCTAACCTAACCTAACCTAACCTAACCTAACCTAACCTAACCTAACCTAACCTAACCTAACCTAACCTAACCTAACCTAACCTAACCTAACCTAACCTAACCTAACCTAACCTAACCTAACCTAACCTAACCTAACCTAACCTAACCTAACCTAACCTAACCTAACCTAACCTAACCTAACCTAACCTAACCTAACCTAACCTAACCTAACCTAACCTAACCTAACCTAACCTAACCTAACCTAACCTAACCTAACCTAACCTAACCTAACCTAACCTAACCTAACCTAACCTAACCTAACCTAACCTAACCTAACCTAACCTAACCTAACCTAACCTAACCTAACCTAACCTAACCTAACCTAACCTAACCTAACCTAACCTAACCTAACCTAACCTAACCTAACCTAACCTAACCTAACCTAACCTAACCTAACCTAACCTAACCTAACCTAACCTAACCTAACCTAACCTAACCTAACCTAACCTAACCTAACCTAACCTAACCTAACCTAACCTAACCTAACCTAACCTAACCTAACCTAACCTAACCTAACCTAACCTAACCTAACCTAACCTAACCTAACCTAACCTAACCTAACCTAACCTAACCTAACCTAACCTAACCTAACCTAACCTAACCTAACCTAACCTAACCTAACCTAACCTAACCTAACCTAACCTAACCTAACCTAACCTAACCTAACCTAACCTAACCTAACCTAACCTAACCTAACCTAACCTAACCTAACCTAACCTAACCTAACCTAACCTAACCTAACCTAACCTAACCTAACCTAACCTAACCTAACCTAACCTAACCTAACCTAACCTAACCTAACCTAACCTAACCTAACCTAACCTAACCTAACCTAACCTAACCTAACCT
>JAWQEG010002217.1:90000-107500 GCA_033782935.1 Petrolisthes cinctipes | reverse complement strand
TGAGGTTAGGTTAGGTTAGGTTCGGTTTGAGGTTAGGTTAGGTTTGAGGTTAGGTTAGGTTAGGTTTGAGGTTAGGTTAGGTTAGGTTTGAGGTTAGGTTAGGTTAGGTTAGGTTTGAAGTTAGGTTAGGTTAGGTTAGGTTTGAGGTTAGGTTAGGTTAGGTTAGGTTTGAGGTTAGGTTAGGTTTGAGGTTAGGTTAGGTTAGGTTAGGTTTGAGGTTAGGTTAGGTTAGGTTAGGTTTGAGGTTAGGTTAGGTTAGGTTAGGTTTGAGGTTTGGTTAGGTTAGGTTAGGTTTGAGGTTAGGTTAGGTTAGGTTAGGTTTGAGGTTAGGTTAGGTTAGGTTTGACGTTAGGTTAGGTTAGGTTAGGTTTGAGGTTAGGTTAGATTAGGTTAGGTTTGAGGTTAGGTTAGGTTAGGTTTGAGGTTAGGTTAGGTTAGGTTAGGTTTGAGGTTAGGTTAGGTTAGGTTAGGTTTGAGGTTAGGTTAGGTTAGGTTAGGTTTGAGATTAGGTTTGGTTAGGTTAGGTTTGAGGTTAGGTTAGGTTAGGTTTGAGGTTAGGTTTGGTTAGGTTAGGTTTGAGGTTAGGTTAGGTTTGAGGTTAGGTTAGGTTAGGTTTGAGGTTAGGTTAGGTTAGGTTAGGTTTGAGGTTAGGTTAGGTTAGGTTAGGTTTGAGGTTAGGTTAGGTTAGGTTTAAGGTTAGGTTAGGTTAGGTTAGGTTTGAGGTTTGGTTAGGTTAGGTTAGGTTTGAGGTTAGGTTAGGTTAGGTTAGGTTTGAGGTTAGGTTAGGTTAGGTTAGGTTTGAGGTTAGGTTAGGTTAGGTTAGGTTTGAGGTTAGGTTAGGTTAGGTTAGGTTTGAGGTTAGGTTAGGTTAGGTTTGAGGTTAGGTTAGGTTAGGTTTGAGGTTAGGTTAGGTTAGGTTAGGTTTGAAGTTAGGTTAGGTTAGGTTTGAGGTTTGGTTAGGTTAGGTTAGGTTTGAGGTTAGGTTAGGTTGGGTTAGGTTAGGTTTGTGGTTAGGTGAGGTTAGGTTAGGTTAGGTTTGGTCTGAGGTTAGGTTAGGTTAGGTTTGAGGTTAGGTTAGGTTGGGTTAGGTTAGGTTTGAGGTTAGGTGAGGTTAGGTTTGAGGTTATGTGAGGTTAGGTTTGAGGTTATGTGAGGTTAGGTTTGAGGATATGTGAGGTTAGGTTTGAGTTTATGTGAGGTTAGGTTTGAGGTTATGTGAGGTTAGGTTTGAGGTTATGTGAGGTTAGGTTTGAGGTTATGTGAGGTTAGGTTTGAAGTTATGTGAGGTTAGGTTTGAGGTTATGTGAGGTTAGGTTTGAGGTTATGTGAGGTTAGGTTTGAGGTTATGTGAGGTTAGGTTTGAAGTTATGTGAGGTTAGGTTTGAGGTTATGTGAGGTTAGGTTTGAGGTTATGTGAGGTTAGGTTTAAAGTTATGTGAGGTTAGGTTTGAGGTTATGTGAGGTTAGGTTTGAGGTTATGTGAGGTTAGGTTTGAGGTTATGTGAGGTTAGGTTTGAGGTTATGTGAGGTTAGGTTTGAGGTTATGTGAGGTTAGGTTTAAGGTTATGTGAGGTTAGGTTTGAGGTTATGTGAGGTTAGGTTTGAGGTTATGTGAGGTTAGGTTTGAGGTTATGTGAGGTTAGGTTTGAGGTTATGTGAGGTTAGGTTTGAGGTTATGTGAGGTTAGGTTTGAAGTTATGTGAGGTTAGGTTTGAGGTTATGTGAGGTTAGGTTTGAGGTTATGTGAGGTTAGGTTTGAGGTTATGTGAGGTTAGGTTTGAGGATATGTGAGGTTAGGTTTGAGGTTATGTGAGGTTAGGTTAGGTTAGGTTAGGTTAGGTTAGGTTATGTTAGGTTAGGTTAGGTTAGGTTTGAGGTTAGGTTAGGTTAGGTTAGGTTTGAAATTAGGTTAGGTTAGGTTTAAGGTTAGGTTAGGTTAGGTTAGGTTTGAGGTTTGGTTTGGTTAGGTTAGGTTTGAGGTTAGGTTAGGTTAGGTTTGAGGTTAGGTTAGGTTAGGTTAGGTTTGAGGTTAGGTTAGGTTAGGTTAGGTTTAAGGTTAGGTTAGGTTAGGTTAGGTTTGAGGTTAGGTTAGGTTAGGTTTGAGGTTAGGTTAGGTTAGGTTTGAGGTTAGGTTAGGTTAGGTTTGAAGTTAGGTTAGGTTAGGTTAGGTTTGAGGTTAGGTTAGGTTAGGTTAGGTTTGAGGTTAGGTTAGGTTTGAGGTTAGGTTAGGTTAGGTTAGGTTTGAGGTTAGGTTAGGTTAGGTTTGAGGTTAGGTTAGGTTAGGTTAGGTTTGAGGTTTGGTTAGGTTAGGTTAGGTTTGAGGTTAGGTTAGGTTAGGTTTGAGGTTAGGTTAGGTTAGGTTTGACGTTAGGTTAGGTTAGGTTAGGTTTGAGGTTAGGTTAGGTTAGGTTAGGTTTGAGGTTAGGTTAGGTTAGGTTAGGTTTGAGGTTAGGTTAGGTTAGGTTAGGTTTTAGGTTAGGTTAGGTTAGGTTAGGTTTGAGGTTAGGTTAGGTTAGGTTAGGTTTGAGATTAGGTTAGGTTAGGTTAGGTTTGAGGTTAGGTTAGGTTAGGTTTGAGGTTAGGTTAGGTTAGGTTAGGTTTGAGGTTAGGTTAGGTTTGAGGTTAGGTTAGGTTAGGTTAGGTTTGAGGTTAGGTTAGGTTAGGTTAGGTTTGAGGTTAGGTTAGGTTAGTTTTGAGGTTAGGTTAGGTTAGGTTTAAGGTTAGGTTAGGTTAGGTTAGGTTTGAGGTTTGGTTAGGTTAGGTTAGGTTTGAGGTTAGGTTAGGTTAGGTTAGGTTTGAGGTTAGGTTAGGTTAGGTTAGGTTTGAGGTTAGGTTAGGTTAGGTTAGGTTTGAGGTTAGGTTAGGTTAGGTTAGGTTTGAGGTTAGGTTAGGTTAGGTTTGAGGTTAGGTTAGGTTAGGTTTGAGGTTAGGTTAGGTTAGGTTAGGTTTGAAGTTAGGTTAGGTTAGGTTTGAGGTTAGGTTAGGTTAGGTTAGGTTTGAGGTTAGGTTAGGTTGGGTTAGGTTAGGTTTGTGGTTAGGTGAGGTTAGGTTAGGTTAGGTTTGGTCTGAGGTTAGGTTAGGTTAGGTTTGAGGTTAGGTTAGGTTGGGTTAGGTTAGGTTTGAGGTTAGGTGAGGTTAGGTTTGAGGTTATGTGAGGTTAGGTTTGAGGTTATGTGAGGTTAGGTTTGAGGATATGTGAGGTTAGGTTTGAGTTTATGTGAGGTTAGGTTTGAGGTTATGTGAGGTTAGGTTTGAGGTTATGTGAGGTTAGGTTTGAGGTTATGTGAGGTTAGGTTTGAGGTTATGTGAGGTTAGGTTTGAGGTTATGTGAGGTTAGGTTTGAAGTTATGTGAGGTTAGGTTTGAGGTTATGTGAGGTTAGGTTTGAGGTTATGTGAGGTTAGGTTTGAGGTTATGTGAGGTTAGGTTTGAAGTTATGTGAGGTTAGGTTTGAGGTTATGTGAGGTTAGGTTTGAGGTTATGTGAGGTTAGGTTTAAAGTTATGTGAGGTTAATTTTGAGGTTATGTGAGGTTAGGTTTGAGGTTATGTGAGGTTAGGTTTGAGGTTATGTGAGGTTAGGTTTGAGGTTATGTGAGGTTAGGTTTAAAGTTATGTGAGGTTAGGTTTGAGGTTATGTGAGGTTAGGTTTGAGGTTATGTGAGGTTAGGTTTGAGGTTATGTGAGGTTAGGTTTGAGGTTATGTGAGGTTAGGATTGAGGTTATGTGAGGTTAGGTTTGAGGTTATGTGAGGTTAGGTTTGAGGTTATGTGAGGTTAGGTTTGAGGTTATGTGAGGTTAGGTTAGGTTAGGTTAGGTTATGTTAGGTTAGGTTAGGTTTGAGGTTAGGTTAGGTTAGGTTAGGTTTGAGGTTAGGTTAGGTTAGGTTTAAGGTTAGGTTAGGTTAGGTTAGGTTTGAGGTTTGGTTAGGTTAGGTTAGGTTTGAGGTTAGGTTAGGTTAGGTTTGAGGTTAGGTTAGGTTAGGTTAGGTTTGAGGTTAGGTTAGGTTAGGTTTGAGGTTCGGTTAGGTTAGGTTAGGTTTGAGGTTAGGTAAGGTTAGGTTTGAGGTTAGGTTAGGTTAGGTTAGGTTTGAGGTTAGGTTAGGTTTGAGGTTAGGTTAGGTTAGGTTAGGTTTGAGGTTAGGTTATGTTAGGTTAGGTTTGAGGTTAGGTTAGGTTAGGTTAGGTTTGAGGTTAGGTTAGGTTAGGTTAGGTTTGAGGTTAGGTTAGGTTAGGTTTAAGGTTAGGTTAGGTTAGGTTAGGTTTGAGGTTTGGTTAGGTTAGGTTAGGTTTGAGGTTAGGTTAGGTTAGGTTTGAGGTGAGGTTAGGGTTAGGTTAGGTTTGAGGTTAGGTTAGGTTAGGTTAGGTTTGAGGTTAGGTTAGGTTAGGTTAGGTTTGAGGTTAGGTTAGGTTAGGTTTGAGGTTAGGTTAGGTTAGGTTTGAGGTTAGGTTAGGTTAGGTTAGGTTTGAAGTTAGGTTAGGTTAGGTTTGAGGTTAGGTTAGGTTAGGTTAGGTTTGAGGTTAGGTTAGGTTTGAGGTTAGGTTAGGTTAGGTTAGGTTTGAGGTTAGGTTAGGTTAGGTTAGGTTTGAGGTTAGGTTAGGTTAGGTTTGAGGTTTGGTTAGGTTAGGTTAGGTTTGAGGTTAGGTTAGGTTAGGTTAGGTTTGAGGTTAGGTTAGGTTAGGTTTGACATTAGGTTAGGTTAGGTTTGAGGTTAGGTTAGGTTAGGTTAGGTTTGAGGTTAGGTTAGGTTAGGTTAGGTTTGAGGTTAGGTTAGGTTAGGTTAGGTTTGAGGTTAGGTTAGGTTAGATTAGGTTTGAGGTTAGGTTAGGTTAGGTTAGGTTTGAGATTAGGTTAGGTTAGGTTAGGTTTGAGGTTAGGTTAGGTTTGAGGTTAGGTTAGGTTAGGTTAGGTTTGAGGTTATGTTAGGTTTGAGGTTAGGTTAGGTTAGGTTAGGTTTGAGGTTAGGTTAGGTTAGGTTAGGTTTGAGGTTAGGTTAGGTTAGGTTAGGTTTGAGGTTAGGTTAGGTTAGGTTTAAGGTTAGGTTAGGTTAGGTTAGGTTTGAGGTTTGGTTAGGTTAGGTTAGGTTTGAGGTTAGGTTAGGTTAGGTTAGGTTTGAGGTTAGGTTAGGTTAGGTTAGGTTTGAGGTTAGGTTAGGTTAGGTTAGGTTTGAGGTTAGGTTAGGTTAGGTTAGGTTTGAGGTTAGGTTAGGTTAGGTTTGAGGTTAGGTTAGGTTAGGTTTGAGGTTAGGTTAGGTTAGGTTAGGTTTGAAGTTAGGTTAGGTTAGGTTTGAGGTTAGGTTAGGTTAGGTTAGGTTTGAGGTTAGGTTAGGTTGGGTTAGGTTAGGTTTGTGGTTAGGTGAGGTTAGGTTAGGTTAGGTTTGGTCTGAGGTTAGGTTAGGTTAGGTTTGAGGTTAGGTTAGGTTGGGTTAGGTTAGGTTTGAGGTTAGGTGAGGTTAGGTTTGAGGTTATGTGAGGTTAGGTTTAGGTTATGTGAGGTTAGGTTTGAGGATATGTGAGGTTAGGTTTGAGTTTATGTGAGGTTAGGTTTGAGGTTATGTGAGGTTAGGTTTGAGGTTATGTGAGGTTAGGTTTGAGGTTATGTGAGGTTAGGTTTGAAGTTATGTGAGGTTAGGTTTGAGGTTATGTGAGGTTAGGTTTGAGGTTATGTGAGGTTAGGTTTGAGGATATGTGAGGTTAGGTTTGAGTTTATGTGAGGTTAGGTTTGAGGTTATGTGAGGTTAGGTTTGAGGTTATGTGAGGTTAGGTTTGAGGTTATGTGAGGTTAGGTTTGAAGTTATGTGAGGTTAGGTTTGAAGTTATGTGAGGTTAGGTTTGAGGTTATGTGAGGTTAGGTTTGAGGTTATGTGAGGTTAGGTTTAAGGTTATGTGAGGTTAGGTTTGAGGTTATGTGAGGTTAGGTTTGAGGTTATGTGAGGTTAGGTTTGAGGTTATGTGAGGTTAGGTTTGAGGTTATGTGAGGTTAGGTTTGAGGTTATGTGAGGTTAGGTTTGAGGTTATGTGAGGTTAGGTTTGAGGTTATGTGAGGTTAGGTTTGAGGTTATGTGAGGTTAGGTTTGAGGTTATGTGAGGTTAGGTTTGAGGTTATGTGAGGTTAGGTTTGAGGTTATGTGAGGTTAGGTTAGGTTAGGTTAGGTTAGGTTAGGTTATGTTAGGTTAGGTTAGGTTAGGTTTGAGGTTAGGTTAGGTTAGGTTAGGTTTGAAATTAGGTTAGGTTAGGTTTAAGGTTAGGTTAGGTTAGGTTAGGTTTGAGGTTTGGTTAGGTTAGGTTAGGTTTGAGGTTAGGTTAGGTTAGGTTTGAAGTTAGGTTAGGTTAGGTTAGGTTTGAGGTTAGGTTAGGTTAGGTTAGGTTTGAGGTTAGGTTAGGTTAGGTTAGGTTTGAGGTTAGGTTAGGTTAGGTTTGAGGTTAGGTTAGGTTAGGTTTGAGGTTAGGTTAGGTTAGGTTAGGTTTGAAGTTAGGTTAGGTTAGGTTTGAGGTTAGGTTAGGTTAGGTTAGGTTTGAGGTTAGGTTAGGTTTGAGGTTAGGTTTGAGGTTAGGTTAGGTTTGAGGTTAGGTTAGGTTAGGTTAGGTTTGAGGTTAGGTTAGGTTAGGTTAGGTTTGAGGTTAGGTTAGGTTAGGTTAGGTTTGAGGTTTGGTTAGGTTAGGTTAGGTTTGAGGTTAGGTTAGGTTAGGTTAGGTTTGAGGTTAGGTTAGGTTAGGTTTGACGTTAGGTTAGGTTAGGTTAGGTTTGAGGTTAGGTTAGGTTAGGTTAGGTTTGAGGTTAGGTTAGGTTAGGTTAGGTTTGAGGTTAGGTTAGGTTAGGTTAGGTTTTAGGTTAGGTTAGGTTAGGTTAGGTTTGAGGTTAGGTTAGGTTAGGTTAGGTTTGAGATTAGGTTAGGTTAGGTTAGGTTTGAGGTTAGGTTAGGTTAGGTTTGAGGTTAGGTTAGGTTAGGTTAGGTTTGAGGTTAGGTTAGGTTTGAGGTTAGGTTAGGTTAGGTTAGGTTTGAGGTTAGGTTAGGTTAGGTTAGGTTTGAGGTTAGGTTAGGTTAGGTTAGGTTTGAGGTTAGGTTAGGTTAGGTTTAAGGTTAGGTTAGGTTAGGTTAGGTTTGAGGTTTGGTTAGGTTAGGTTAGGTTTGAGGTTAGGTTAGGTTAGGTTAGGTTTGAGGTTAGGTTAGGTTAGGTTAGGTTTGAGGTTAGGTTAGGTTAGGTTAGGTTTGAGGTTAGGTTAGGTTAGGTTAGGTTTGAGGTTAGGTTAGGTTAGGTTTGAGGTTAGGTTAGGTTAGGTTTGAGGTTAGGTTAGGTTAGGTTAGGTTTGAAGTTAGGTTAGGTTAGGTTTGAGGTTAGGTTAGGTTAGGTTAGGTTTGAGGTTAGGTTAGGTTGGGTTAGGTTAGGTTTGTGGTTAGGTGAGGTTAGGTTAGGTTAGGTTTGGTCTGAGGTTAGGTTAGGTTAGGTTTGAGGTTAGGTTAGGTTGGGTTAGGTTAGGTTTGAGGTTAGGTGAGGTTAGGTTTGAGGTTATGTGAGGTTAGGTTTGAGGTTATGTGAGGTTAGGTTTGAGGATATGTGAGGTTAGGTTTGAGTTTATGTGAGGTTAGGTTTGAGGTTATGTGAGGTTAGGTTTGAGGTTATGTGAGGTTAGGTTTGAGGTTATGTGAGGTTAGGTTTGAAGTTATGTGAGGTTAGGTTTGAGGTTATGTGAGGTTAGGTTTGAGGTTATGTGAGGTTAGGTTTGAGGTTATGTGAGGTTAGGTTTGAAGTTATGTGAGGTTAGGTTTGAGGTTATGTGGGGTTAGGTTTGAGGTTATGTGAGGTTAGGTTTAAAGTTATGTGAGGTTAGGTTTGAGGTTATGTGAGGTTAGGTTTGAGGTTATGTGAGGTTAGGTTTGAGGTTATGTGAGGTTAGGTTTGAGGTTATGTGAGGTTAGGTTTGAGGTTATGTGAGGTTAGGTTTAAGGTTATGTGAGGTTAGGTTTGAGGTTATGTGAGGTTAGGTTTGAGGTTATGTGAGGTTAGGTTTGAGGTTATGTGAGGTTAGGTTTGAGGTTATGTGAGGTTAGGTTTGAGGTTATGTGAGGTTAGGTTTGAAGTTATGTGAGGTTAGGTTTGAGGTTATGTGAGGTTAGGTTTGAGGTTATGTGAGGTTAGGTTTGAGGTTATGTGAGGTTAGGTTTGAGGATATGTGAGGTTAGGTTTGAGGTTATGTGAGGTTAGGTTAGGTTAGATTAGGTTAGGTTAGGTTATGTTAGGTTAGGTTAGGTTAGGTTTGAGGTTAGGTTAGGTTAGGTTAGGTTTGAAATTAGGTTAGGTTTGGTTTAAGGTTAGGTTAGGTTAGGTTAGGTTTGAGGTTTGGTTTGGTTAGGTTAGGTTTGAGTTTAGGTTAGGTTAGGTTTGAGGTTAGGTTAGGTTAGGTTAGGTTTGAGGTTAGGTTAGGTTAGGTTAGGTTTGAGGTTAGGTTAGGTTAGGTTAGGTTTGAGGTTAGGTTAGGTTAGGTTTGAGGTTAGGTTAGGTTAGGTTTGAGGTTAGGTTAGGTTAGGTTTGAAGTTAGGTTAGGTTAGGTTAGGTTTGAGGTTAGGTTAGGTTAGGTTAGGTTTGAGGTTAGGTTAGGTTTGAGGTTAGGTTAGGTTAGGTTAGGTTTGAGGTTAGGTTAGGTTAGGTTTGAGGTTAGGTTAGGTTAGGTTAGGTTTGAGGTTTGGTTAGGTTAGGTTAGGTTTGAGGTTAGGTTAGGTTAGGTTAGGTTTGAGGTTAGGTTAGGTTAGGTTTGACGTTAGGTTAGGTTAGGTTAGGTTTGAGGTTAGGTTAGGTTAGGTTAGGTTTTAGGTTAGGTTAGGTTAGGTTAGGTTTGAGGTTAGGTTAGGTTAGGTTAGGTTTGAGATTAGGTTAGGTTAGGTTAGGTTTGAGGTTAGGTTAGCTTAGGTTTGAGGTTAGGTTAGGTTAGGTTAGGTTTGAGGTTAGGTTAGGTTTGAGGTTAGGTTAGGTTAGGTTAGGTTTGAGGTTAGGTTAGGTTAGGTTAGGTTTGAGGTTAGGTTAGGTTAGGTTTGAGGTTAGGTTAGGTTAGGTTTAAGGTTAGGTTAGGTTAGGTTAGGTTTGAGGTTTGGTTAGGTTAGGTTAGGTTTGAGGTTAGGTTAGGTTAGGTTAGGTTTGAGGTTAGGTTAGGTTAGGTTAGGTTTGAGGTTAGGTTAGGTTAGGTTAGGTTTGAGGTTAGGTTAGGTTAGGTTAGGTTTGAGGTTAGGTTAGGTTAGGTTTGAGGTTAGGTTAGGTTAGGTTTGAGGTTAGGTTAGGTTAGGTTAGGTTTGAAGTTAGGTTAGGTTAGGTTTGAGGTTAGGTTAGGTTAGGTTAGGTTTGAGGTTAGGTTAGGTTGGGTTAGGTTAGGTTTGTGGTTAGGTGAGGTTAGGTTAGGTTAGGTTTGGTCTGAGGTTAGGTTAGGTTAGGTTTGAGGTTAGGTTAGGTTGGGTTAGGTTAGGTTTGAGGTTAGGTGAGGTTAGGTTTGAGGTTATGTGAGGTTAGGTTTGAGGTTATGTGAGGTTAGGTTTGAGGATATGTGAGGTTAGGTTTGAGTTTATGTGAGGTTAGGTTTGAGGTTATGTGAGGTTAGGTTTGAGGTTATGTGAGGTTAGGTTTGAGGTTATGTGAGGTTAGGTTTGAGGTTATGTGAGGTTAGGTTTGAGGTTATGTGAGGTTAGGTTTGAAGTTATGTGAGGTTAGGTTTGAGGTTATGTGAGGTTAGGTTTGAGGTTATGTGAGGTTAGGTTTGAGGTTATGTGAGGTTAGGTTTGAAGTTATGTGAGGTTAGGTTTGAGGTTATGTGAGGTTAGGTTTGAGGTTATGTGAGGTTAGGTTTAAAGTTATGTGAGGTTAATTTTGAGGTTATGTGAGGTTAGGTTTGAGGTTATGTGAGGTTAGGTTTGAGGTTATGTGAGGTTAGGTTTGAGGTTATGTGAGGTTAGGTTTGAGGTTATGTGAGGTTAGGTTTAAAGTTATGTGAGGTTAGGTTTGAGGTTAGGTGAGGTTAGGTTTGAGGTTATGTGAGGTTAGGTTTGAGGTTATGTGAGGTTAGGTTTGAGGTTATGTGAGGTTAGGATTGAGGTTATGTGAGGTTAGGTTTGAGGTTATGTGAGGTTAGGTTTGAGGTTATGTGAGGTTAGGTTTGAGGTTATGTGAGGTTAGGTTAGGTTAGGTTAGGTTATGTTAGGTTAGGTTAGGTTAGGTTTGAGGTTAGGTTAGGTTAGGTTAGGTTTGAGGTTAGGTTAGGTTAGGTTTAAGGTTAGGTTAGGTTAGGTTAGGTTTGAGGTTTGGTTAGGTTAGGTTAGGTTTGAGGTTAGGTTAGGTTAGGTTTGAGGTTAGGTTAGGTTAGGTTAGGTTTGAGGTTAGGTTAGGTTAGGTTTGAGGTTAGGTTAGGTTAGGTTAGGTTTGAGGTTAGGTAAGGTTAGGTTTGAGGTTAGGTTAGGTTAGGTTAGGTTTGAGGTTAGGTTAGGTTTGAGGTTAGGTTAGGTTAGGTTAGGTTTGAGGTTAGGTTAGGTTAGGTTAGGTTTGAGGTTAGGTTAGGTTAGGTTAGGTTTGAGGTTAGGTTAGGTTAGGTTAGGTTTGAGGTTAGGTTAGGTTAGGTTTAAGGTTAGGTTAGGTTAGGTTAGGTTTGAGGTTTGGTTAGGTTAGGTTAGGTTTGAGGTTAGGTTAGGTTAGGTTTGAGGTGAGGTTAGGGTTAGGTTAGGTTTGAGGTTAGGTTAGGTTAGGTTAGGTTTGAGGTTAGGTTAGGTTAGGTTAGGTTTGAGGTTAGGTTAGGTTAGGTTTGAGGTTAGGTTAGGTTAGGTTTGAGGTTAGGTTAGGTTAGGTTAGGTTTGAAGTTAGGTTAGGTTAGGTTAGGTTTGAGGTTAGGTTAGGTTAGGTTAGGTTTGAGGTTAGGTTAGGTTTGAGGTTAGGTTAGGTTAGGTTAGGTTTGAGGTTAGGTTAGGTTAGGTTATGTTTGAGGTTAGGTTAGGTTAGGTTTGAGGTTTGGTTAGGTTAGGTTAGGTTTGAGGTTAGGTTAGGTTAGGTTAGGTTTGAGGTTAGGTTAGGTTAGGTTTGACATTAGGTTAGGTTAGGTTAGGTTTGAGGTTAGGTTAGGTTAGGTTAGGTTTGAGGTTAGGTTAGGTTAGGTTAGGTTTGAGGTTAGGTTAGGTTAGGTTAGGTTTGAGGTTAGGTTAGGTTAGATTAGGTTTGAGGTTAGGTTAGGTTAGGTTAGGTTTGAGATTAGGTTAGGTTAGGTTAGGTTTGAGGTTAGGTTAGGTTTGAGGTTAGGTTAGGTTAGGTTAGGTTTGAGGTTATGTTAGGTTTGAGGTTAGGTTAGGTTAGGTTAGGTTTGAGGTTAGGTTAGGTTAGGTTAGGTTTGAGGTTAGGTTAGGTTAGGTTAGGTTTGAGGTTAGGTTAGGTTAGGTTTAAGGTTAGGTTAGGTTAGGTTAGGTTTGAGGTTTGGTTAGGTTAGGTTAGGTTTGAGGTTAGGTTAGGTTAGGTTAGGTTTGAGGTTAGGTTAGGTTAGGTTAGGTTTGAGGTTAGGTTAGGTTAGGTTAGGTTTGAGGTTAGGTTAGGTTAGGTTAGGTTTGAGGTTAGGTTAGGTTAGGTTTGAGGTTAGGTTAGGTTAGGTTTGAGGTTAGGTTAGGTTAGGTTAGGTTTGAAGTTAGGTTAGGTTAGGTTTGAGGTTAGGTTAGGTTAGGTTAGGTTTGAGGTTAGGTTAGGTTGGGTTAGGTTAGGTTTGTGGTTAGGTGAGGTTAGGTTAGGTTAGGTTTGGTCTGAGGTTAGGTTAGGTTAGGTTTGAGGTTAGGTTAGGTTGGGTTAGGTTAGGTTTGAGGTTAGGTGAGGTTAGGTTTGAGGTTATGTGAGGTTAGGTTTGAGGTTATGTGAGGTTAGGTTTGAGGTTATGTGAGGTTAGGTTTGAGGTTATGTGAGGTTAGGTTTGAAGTTATGTGAGGTTAGGTTTGAGGTTATGTGAGGTTAGGTTTGAGGTTATGTGAGGTTAGGTTTGAGGTTATGTGAGGTTAGGTTTGAAGTTATGTGAGGTTAGGTTTGAGGTTATGTGAGGTTAGGTTTGAGGTTATGTGAGGTTAGGTTTAAAGTTATGTGAGGTTAATTTTGAGGTTATGTGAGGTTAGGTTTGAGGTTATGTGAGGTTAGGTTTGAGGTTATGTGAGGTTAGGTTTGAGGTTATGTGAGGTTAGGTTTGAGGTTATGTGAGGTTAGGTTTAAAGTTATGTGAGGTTAGGTTTGAGGTTATGTGAGGTTAGGTTTGAGGTTATGTGAGGTTAGGTTTGAGGTTATGTGAGGTTAGGTTTGAGGTTATGTGAGGTTAGGATTGAGGTTATGTGAGGTTAGGTTTGAGGTTATGTGAGGTTAGGTTTGAGGTTATGTGAGGTTAGGTTTGAGGTTATGTGAGGTTAGGTTAGGTTAGGTTAGGTTATGTTAGGTTAGGTTAGGTTAGGTTTGAGGTTAGGTTAGGTTAGGTTAGGTTTGAGGTTAGGTTAGGTTAGGTTTAAGGTTAGGTTAGGTTAGGTTAGGTTTGAGGTTTGGTTAGGTTAGGTTAGGTTTGAGGTTAGGTTAGGTTAGGTTTGAGGTTAGGTTAGGTTAGGTTAGGTTTGAGGTTAGGTTAGGTTAGGTTTGAGGTTAGGTTAGGTTAGGTTAGGTTTGAGGTTAGGTAAGGTTAGGTTTGAGGTTAGGTTAGGTTAGGTTAGGTTTGAGGTTAGGTTAGGTTTGAGGTTAGGTTAGGTTAGGTTAGGTTTGAGGTTAGGTTAGGTTAGGTTAGGTTTGAGGTTAGGTTAGGTTAGGTTAGGTTTGAGGTTAGGTTAGGTTAGGTTAGGTTTGAGGTTAGGTTAGGTTAGGTTTAAGGTTAGGTTAGGTTAGGTTAGGTTTGAGGTTTGGTTAGGTTAGGTTAGGTTTGAGGTTAGGTTAGGTTAGGTTTGAGGTGAGGTTAGGGTTAGGTTAGGTTTGAGGTTAGGTTAGGTTAGGTTAGGTTTGAGGTTAGGTTAGGTTAGGTTAGGTTTGAGGTTAGGTTAGGTTAGGTTTGAGGTTAGGTTAGGTTAGGTTTGAGGTTAGGTTAGGTTAGGTTAGGTTTGAAGTTAGGTTAGGTTAGGTTAGGTTTGAGGTTAGGTTAGGTTAGGTTAGGTTTGAGGTTAGGTTAGGTTTGAGGTTAGGTTAGGTTAGGTTAGGTTTGAGGTTAGGTTAGGTTAGGTTATGTTTGAGGTTAGGTTAGGTTAGGTTTGAGGTTTGGTTAGGTTAGGTTAGGTTTGAGGTTAGGTTAGGTTAGGTTAGGTTTGAGGTTAGGTTAGGTTAGGTTTGACATTAGGTTAGGTTAGGTTAGGTTTGAGGTTAGGTTAGGTTAGGTTAGGTTTGAGGTTAGGTTAGGTTAGGTTAGGTTTGAGGTTAGGTTAGGTTAGGTTAGGTTTGAGGTTAGGTTAGGTTAGATTAGGTTTGAGGTTAGGTTAGGTTAGGTTAGGTTTGAGATTAGGTTAGGTTAGGTTAGGTTTGAGGTTAGGTTAGGTTTGAGGTTAGGTTAGGTTAGGTTAGGTTTGAGGTTATGTTAGGTTTGAGGTTAGGTTAGGTTAGGTTAGGTTTGAGGTTAGGTTAGGTTAGGTTAGGTTTGAGGTTAGGTTAGGTTAGGTTAGGTTTGAGGTTAGGTTAGGTTAGGTTTAAGGTTAGGTTAGGTTAGGTTAGGTTTGAGGTTTGGTTAGGTTAGGTTAGGTTTGAGGTTAGGTTAGGTTAGGTTAGGTTTGAGGTTAGGTTAGGTTAGGTTAGGTTTGAGGTTAGGTTAGGTTAGGTTAGGTTTGAGGTTAGGTTAGGTTAGGTTAGGTTTGAGGTTAGGTTAGGTTAGGTTTGAGGTTAGGTTAGGTTAGGTTTGAGGTTAGGTTAGGTTAGGTTAGGTTTGAAGTTAGGTTAGGTTAGGTTTGAGGTTAGGTTAGGTTAGGTTAGGTTTGAGGTTAGGTTAGGTTGGGTTAGGTTAGGTTTGTGGTTAGGTGAGGTTAGGTTAGGTTAGGTTTGGTCTGAGGTTAGGTTAGGTTAGGTTTGAGGTTAGGTTAGGTTGGGTTAGGTTAGGTTTGAGGTTAGGTGAGGTTAGGTTTGAGGTTATGTGAGGTTAGGTTTGAGGTTATGTGAGGTTAGGTTTGAGGATATGTGAGGTTAGGTTTGAGTTTATGTGAGGTTAGGTTTGAGGTTATGTGAGGTTAGGTTTGAGGTTATGTGAGGTTAGGTTTGAGGTTATGTGAGGTTAGGTTTGAAGTTATGTGAGGTTAGGTTTGAGGTTATGTGAGGTTAGGTTTGAGGTTATGTGAGGTTAGGTTTGAGGTTATGTGAGGTTAGGTTTAAGGTTATGTGAGGTTAGGTTTGAGGTTATGTGAGGTTAGGTTTGAGGTTATGTGAGGTTAGGTTTGAGGTTATGTGAGGTTAGGTTTGAGGTTATGTGAGGTTAGGTTTGAGGTTATGTGAGGTTAGGTTTGAGGTTATGTGAGGTTAGGTTTGAGGTTATGTGAGGTTAGGTTTGAGGTTATGTGAGGTTAGGTTTGAGGTTATGTGAGGTTAGGTTTGAGGTTATGTGAGGTTAGGTTTGAGGTTATGTGAGGTTAGGTTAGGTTAGGTTAGGTTAGGTTAGGTTATGTTAGGTTAGGTTAGGTTAGGTTTGAGGTTAGGTTAGGTTAGGTTAGGTTTGAAATTAGGTTAGGTTAGGTTTAAGGTTAGGTTAGGTTAGGTTAGGTTTGAGGTTTGGTTAGGTTAGGTTAGGTTTGAGGTTAGGTTAGGTTAGGTTTGAAGTTAGGTTAGGTTAGGTTAGGTTTGAGGTTAGGTTAGGTTAGGTTAGGTTTGAGGTTAGGTTAGGTTAGGTTAGGTTTGAGGTTAGGTTAGGTTAGGTTTGAGGTTAGGTTAGGTTAGGTTTGAGGTTAGGTTAGGTTAGGTTAGGTTTGAAGTTAGGTTAGGTTAGGTTTGAGGTTAGGTTAGGTTAGGTTAGGTTTGAGGTTAGGTTAGGTTTGAGGTTAGGTTTGAGGTTAGGTTAGGTTTGAGGTTAGGTTAGGTTAGGTTAGGTTTGAGGTTAGGTTAGGTTAGGTTAGGTTTGAGGTTAGGTTAGGTTAGGTTAGGTTTGAGGTTTGGTTAGGTTAGGTTAGGTTTGAGGTTAGGTTAGGTTAGGTTAGGTTTGAGGTTAGGTTAGGTTAGGTTTGACGTTAGGTTAGGTTAGGTTAGGTTTGAGGTTAGGTTAGGTTAGGTTAGGTTTGAGGTTAGGTTAGGTTAGGTTAGGTTTGAGGTTAGGTTAGGTTAGGTTAGGTTTTAGGTTAGGTTAGGTTAGGTTAGGTTTGAGGTTAGGTTAGGTTAGGTTAGGTTTGAGATTAGGTTAGGTTAGGTTAGGTTTGAGGTTAGGTTAGGTTAGGTTTGAGGTTAGGTTAGGTTAGGTTAGGTTTGAGGTTAGGTTAGGTTTGAGGTTAGGTTAGGTTAGGTTAGGTTTGAGGTTAGGTTAGGTTAGGTTAGGTTTGAGGTTAGGTTAGGTTAGGTTTGAGGTTAGGTTAGGTTAGGTTTAAGGTTAGGTTAGGTTAGGTTAGGTTTGAGGTTTGGTTAGGTTAGGTTAGGTTTTAGGTTAGGTTAGGTTAGGTTAGGTTTGAGGTTAGGTTAGGTTAGGTTAGGTTTGAGGTTAGGTTAGGTTAGGTTAGGTTTGAGGTTAGGTTATGTTAGGTTAGGTTTGAGGTTAGGTTAGGTTAGGTTTGAGGTTAGGTTAGGTTAGGTTTGAGGTTAGGTTAGGTTAGGTTTGAAGTTAGGTTAGGTTAGGTTTGAGGTTAGGTTAGGTTAGGTTAGGTTTGAGGTTAGGTTAGGTTGGGTTAGGTTAGGTTTGTGGTTAGGTGAGGTTAGGTTAGGTTAGGTTTGGTCTGAGGTTAGGTTAGGTTAGGTTTGAGGTTAGGTTAGGTTGGGTTAGGTTAGGTTTGAGGTTAGGTGAGGTTAGGTTTGAGGTTATGTGAGGTTAGGTTTGAGGTTATGTGAGGTTAGGTTTGAGGATATGTGAGGTTAGGTTTGAGTTTATGTGAGGTTAGGTTTGAGGTTATGTGAGGTTAGGTTTGAGGTTATGTGAGGTTAGGTTTGAGGTTATGTGAGGTTAGGTTTGAGGTTATGTGAGGTTAGGTTTGAGGTTATGTGAGGTTAGGTTTGAAGTTATGTGAGGTTAGGTTTGAGGTTATGTGAGGTTAGGTTTGAGGTTATGTGAGGTTAGGTTTGAGGTTATGTGAGGTTAGGTTTGAAGTTATGTGAGGTTAGGTTTGAGGTTATGTGAGGTTAGGTTTGAGGTTATGTGAGGTTAGGTTTAAAGTTATGTGAGGTTAATTTTGAGGTTATGTGAGGTTAGGTTTGAGGTAATGTGAGGTTAGGTTTGAGGTTATGTGAGGTTAGGTTTGAGGTTATGTGAGGTTAGGTTTGAGGTTATGTGAGGTTAGGTTTAAAGTTATGTGAGGTTAGGTTTGAGGTTATGTGAGGTTAGGTTTGAGGTTATGTGAGGTTAGGTTTGAGGTTATGTGAGGTTAGGTTTGAGGTTATGTGAGGTTAGGTTTAGGTTATGTGAGGTTAGGTTTGAGGTTATGTGAGGTTAGGTTTGAGGTTATGTGAGGTTAGGTTTGAGGTTATGTGAGGTTAGGTTTGAGGTTATGTGAGGTTAGGTTTGAGGTTATGTGAGGTTAGGTTAGGTTAGGTTAGGTTAAGTTAGGTTAGGTTTGAGGTTAGGTTAGGTTAGGTTTGAGGTTAGGTTAGGTTAGGTTTAAGGTTAGGTTAGGTTAGGTTAGGTTTGAGGTTTGGTTAGGTTAGGTTTGAGGTTAGGTTAGGTTAGGTTTGAGGTTAGGTTAGGTTAGGTTAGGTTTGAGGTTAGGTTAGGTTAGGTTAGGTTTGAGGTTAGGTTAGGTTAGGTTAGGTTTGAGGTTAGGTTAGGTTAGGTTAGGTTTGAGGTTAGGTTAGGTTAGGTTTGAGGTTAGGTTAGGTTAGGTTTGAGGCTAGGTTAGGTTAGGTTAGGTTTGAAGTTAGGTTAGGTTAGGTTTGAGGTTAGGTTAGGTTAGGTTAGGTTTGAGGTTAGGTTAGGTTTGAGGTTAGGTTAGGTTAGGTTTGAGGTTAGGTTAGGTTAGGTTAGGTTTGAGGTTAGGTTAGGTTAGGTTAGGTTTGAGGTTAGGTTAGGTTAGGTTTGAGGTTTGGTTAGGTTAGGTTAGGTTTGAGGTTAGGATAGGTTAGGTTAGGTTTGAGGTTAGGTTAGGTTAGGTTTGATGTTAGGTTAGGTTAGGTTAGGTTTGAGGTTAGGTTAGGTTAGGTTAGGTTTGAGGTTAGGTTAGGTTAGGTTAGGTTTGAGGTTAGGTTAGGTTAGGTTAGGTTTGAGGTTAGGTTAGGTTAGGTTAGGTTTGAGATTAGGTTAGGTTAGGTTAGGTTTGAGGTTAGGTTAGGTTAGGTTTGAGGTTAGGTTAGGTTAGGTTAGGTTTGAGGTTAGGTTAGGTTTGAGGTTAGGTTAGGTTAGGTTAGGTTTGAGGTTAGGTCAGGTTAGGTTAGGTTT
>JAWQEG010002217.1:72500-85000 GCA_033782935.1 Petrolisthes cinctipes | reverse complement strand
CACATAACCTCAAACCTAACCTCACATAACCTCAAACCTAACCTCACATAACCTCAAACCTAACCTCACATAACCTTAAACCTAACCTCACATAACCTCAAACCTAACCTCACATAACCTCAAACCTAACCTCACATAACCTCAAACCTAACCTCACATAACCTCAAACCTAACCTCACATAACTTTAAACCTAACCTCACATAACCTCAAACCTAACCTCACATAACCTCAAACCTAACCTCACATAACTTCAAACCTAACCTCACATAACCTCAAACCTAACCTCACATAACCTCAAACCTAACCTCACATAACCTCAAACCTAACCTCACATAACCTCAAACCTAACCTCACATAACCTCAAACCTAACCTCACATAACCTCAAACCTAACCTCACATAACCTCAAACCTAACCTCACATAACCTCAAACCTAACCTCACATAACCTCAAACCTAACCTCACATAACCTCAAACCTAACCTCACATAACCTCAAACCTAACCTCACATAACCTCAAAACTAACCTCACATAACCTCAAACCTAACCTCACATAACCTCAAACCTAACCTCACATAACCTCAAACCTAACCTCACATAACCTCAAACCTAACCTCACATAACCTCAAACCTAACCTCACATAACCTCAAACCTAACCTCACATAACCTCAAACCTAACCTCACATAACCTCAAACCTAACCTCACATAACATCAAACCTAGCCTCACATAACCTTAAACCTAACCTCACATAACCTCAAACCTAACCTCACATAACCTCAAACCTAACCTCACATAACCTCA
Organism: Petrolisthes cinctipes; assembly: GCA_033782935.1. Taxonomy (NCBI): domain Eukaryota; kingdom Metazoa; phylum Arthropoda; class Malacostraca; order Decapoda; family Porcellanidae; genus Petrolisthes; species Petrolisthes cinctipes. Next base: position 84,196 of record JAWQEG010002217.1, on the reverse strand, counting down.
AACCTAACCTCACATAACCTCAAACCTAACATCACATAACCTTAAACCTAACCTCACATAACCTCTAACCTAACCTCACATAACCTCAAACCTAACCTCACATAACCTCAAACCTAACCTCACATAACCTCAAACCTAACCTCACATAACCTCAAACCTAACCTCACATAACTTTAAACCTAACCTCACATAACCTCAAACCTAACCTCACATAACCTCAAACCTAACCTCACATAACTTCAAACCTAACCTCACATAACCTCAAACCTAACCTCACATAACCTCAAACCTAACCTCACATAACCTCAAACCTAACCTCACATAACTTCAAACCTAACCTCACATAACCTCAAACCTAACCTCACATAACCTCAAACCTAACCTCACATAACCTCAAACCTAACCTCACATAAACTCAAACCTAACCTCACATATCCTCAAACCTAACCTCACATAACCTCAAACCTAACCTCACATAACCTCAAACCTAACCTCACCTAACCTCAAACCTAACCTAACCCAACCTAACCTAACCTCAAACCTAACCTAACCTAACCTCAGACCAAACCTAACCTAACCTAACCTCACCTAACCACAAACCTAACCTAACCCAACCTAACCTAACCTCAAACCTAACCTAACCTAACCTAACCTCAAACCTAACCTAACCTAACTTCAAACCTAACCTAACCTAACCTAACCTCAAACCTAACCTAACCTAACCTCAAACCTAACCTAACCTAACCTCAAACCTAACCTAACCTAACCTAACCTCAAACCTAACCTAACCTAACCTAACCTCAAACCTAACCTAACCTAACCTAACCTCAAACCTAACCTAACCTAACCTTAAACCTAACCTAACCTAACCTAACCTCAAACCTAACCTAACCTAACCAAACCTCAAACCTAACCTAACCTAACCTAACCTTAAACCTAACCTAACCTAACCTCAAACCTAACCTAACCTAACCTAACCTCAAACCTAACCTAACCTAACCTAACCTCAAACCTAACCTAACCTAACCTAACCTCAAACCTAACCTAACCTCAAACCTAACCTAACCTAACCTAACCTCAAACCTAACCTAACCTAAAATCAAACCTAACCTAACCTAATCTCAAACCTAACCTAACCTAACCTAACCTCAAACCTAACCTAACCTAACCTAACCTCAAACCTAACCTAACCTAACCTAACCTCAAACCTAACCTAACCTAACCTAACCTCAAACCTAACCTAACCTAACCTAGCCTCAAACCTAACCTAACCTAACCTAACGTCAAACCTAACCTAACCTAACCTCAAACCTAACCTAACCTAACCTAACCTCAAACTTAACCTAACCTAACCAAACCTCAAACCTAACCTAACCTAACCTAACCTCAAACCTAACCTAACCTAAGCTAACCTCAAACCTAACCTAACCTAACCTAACCTCAAACCTAACCTAACCTCAAACCTAACCTAACCTAACCTCAAACCTAACCTAACCTAACCTAACTTAAAACCTAACCTAACCTAACCTAACCTCAAACCTAACCTAACCTAACCTCAAACCTAACCTAACATAACCTCAAACCTAACCTAACCTAACCTAACCTCAAACCTAACCTAACCTAACCTAACCTCAAACCTAACCTAACCCTAACCTAACCTCAAACCTAACCTAACCTAACCTCAAACCTAACCTAACCTAACCTAACCTCAAACCTAACCTAACCTAACCTAACCTCAAACCTAACCTAACCTAACCAAACCTCAAACCTAACCTAACCTAACCTAACCTCAAACCTAACCTAACCTCAAACCTAACCTAACCTAACCTAACCTCAAACCTAACCTAACCTAACCTCAAACCTAACCTAACCTAACCTAACCTCAAACCTAACCTAACCTAACCTAACCTCAAACCTAACCTAACCTAACCTCAAACCTAACCTAACCTAACCTCAAACCTAACCTAACCTAACCAAACCTCAAACCTAACCTAACCTAACCTAACCTTAAACCTAACCTAACCTAACCTCAAACCTAACCTAACCTAACCTAACCTCAAACCTAACCTAACCTAACCTAACATAACCTAACCTAACCTAACCTAACCTATCCTAACCTCACATAACCTCAAACCTAACCTCACATAACCTCAAACCTAACCTCACATAACCTCAAACCTAACCTCACATAACCTCAAACCTAACCTCACATAACCTCAAACCTAACCTCACATAACCTCAAACCTAACCTCACATAACCTCAAACCTAACCTCACATAACCTCAAACCTAACCTCACATAACCTCAAACCTAACCTCACATAACCTCAAACCTAACCTCACATAACCTCAAACCTAACCTCACATAACCTTAAACCTAACCTCACATAACCTCAAACCTAACCTCACATAACCTCAAACCTAACCTCACATAACCTCAAACCTAACCTCACATAACCTCAAACCTAACCTCACATAACCTCAAACCTAACCTCACATAACTTTAAAACTAACCTCACATAACCTCAAACCTAACCTCACATAACCTCAAACCTAACCTCACATAACTTCAAACCTAACCTCACATAACCTCAAACCTAACCTCACATAACCTCAAACCTAACCTCACATAACCTCAAACCTAACCTCACATAACTTCAAACCTAACCTCACATAACCTCAAACCTAACCTCACATAACCTCAAACCTAACCTCACATAACCTCAAACCTAACCTCACATACCCTCAAACCTAACCTCACATAACCTCAAACCTAACCTCACATAAACTCAAACCTAACCTCACATATCCTCAAACCTAACCTCACATAACCTCAAACCTAACCTCACATAACCTCAAACCTAACCTCACCTAACCTCAAACCTAACCTAACCCAACCTAACCTCAAACCTAACCTAACCTAACCTCAGACCAAACCTAACCTAACCTAACCTCACCTAACCACAAACCTAACCTAACCCAACCTAACCTAACCTCAAACCTAACCTAACCTAACCTAACCTCAAACCTAACCTAACCTAACTTCAAACCTAACCTAACCTAACCTCAAACCTAACCTAACCTAACCTCAAACCTAACCTAACCTAACCTCAAACCTAACCTAACCTAACCTAACCTCAAACCTAACCTAACCTAACCTAACCTCAAACCTAACCTAACCTAACCTAACCTCAAACCTAACCTAACCTAACCTAACCTCAAACCTAACCTAACCTAACCAAACCTCAAACCTAACCTAACCTAACCTAACCTTAAACCTAACCTAACCTAACCTCAAACCTAACCTAACCTAACCTAACCTCAAACCTAACCTAACCTAACCTAACCTCAAACCTAACCTAACCTAACCTAACCTCAAACCTAACCTAACCTCAAACCTAACCTAACCTAACCTAACCTCAAACCTAACCTAACCTAACCTCAAACCTAACCTAACCTAACCTAATCTCAAACCTAACCTAACCTAACCTAACCTTAAACCTAACCTAACCTAACCTAACCTCAAACCTAACCTAACCTAACCTAACCTCAAACCTAACCTAACCTAACCTAACCTCAAACCTACCCTAACCTAACCTAACCTCAAACCTAACCTAACCTAACCTAACGTCAAACCTAACCTAACCTAACCTCAAACCTAACCTAACCTAACCTAACCTCAAACCTAACCTAACCTAACCAAACCTCAAACCTAACCTAACCTAACCTAACCTCAAACCTAACCTAACCTAACCTAACCTCAAACCTAACCTAACCTAACCTAACCTCAAACCTAACCTAACCTAACCTAACCTCAAACCTAACCTAACCTAACCTCAAACCTAACCTAACCTAACCTAACCTCAAACCTAACCTAACCTAACCTAACGTCAAACCTAACCTAACCTAACCTCAAACCTAACCTAACCTAACCTAACCTCAAACCTAACCTAACCTAACCTAACCTCAAACCTAACCTAACCTAACCTAACCTCAAACCTAACCTAACCTAACCTCAAACCTAACCTAACCTAACCAAACCTCAAACCTAACCTAACCTAACCTAACCTTAAACCTAACCTAACCTAACCTCAAACCTAACCTAACCTAACCTAACCTCAAACCTAACCTAACCTAACCTAACATAACCTAACCTAACCTAACCTAACCTAACCTAACCTCACATAACCTCAAACCTAACCTCACATAACCTCAAACCTAACCTCACATAACCTCAAACCTAACCTCACATAACCTCAAACCTAACCTCACATAACCTCAAACCTAACCTCACATAACCTCAAACCTAACCTCACATAACCTCAAACCTAACCTCACATAACCTCAAACCTAACCTCACATAACCTTAAACCTAACCTCACATAACCTCAAACCTAACCTCACATAACCTCAAACCTAACCTCACATAACCTCAAACCTAACCTCACATAACCTCAAACCTAACCTCACATAACCTCAAACCTAACCTCACATAACTTTAAACCTAACCTCACATAACCTCAAACCTAACCTCACATAGCCTCAAACCTAACCTCACATAACTTCAAACCTAACCTCACATAACCTCAAACCTAACCTCACATAACCTCAAACCTAACATCACATAACCTCAAACCTAACCTCACATAACTTCAAACCTAACCTCACATAACCTCAAACCTAACCTCACATAACCTCAAACCTAACCTCACATAACCTCAAACCTAACCTCACATAACCTCAAACCTAACCTCACATAACCTCAAACCTAACCTCACATAAACTCAAACCTAACCTCACATATCCTCAAACCTAACCTCACATAACCTCAAACCTAACCTCACATAACCTCAAACCTAACCTCACCTAACCTCAAACCTAACCTAACCCAACCTAACCTAACCTCAAACCTAACCTAACCTAACCTCAGACCAAACCTAACCTAACCTAACCTCACCTAACCACAAACCTAACCTAACCCAACCTAACCTAACCTCAAACCTAACCTAACCTAACCTAACCTCAAACCTAACCTAACCTAACTTCAAACCTAACCTAACCTAACCTAACCTCAAACCTACCCTAACCTAACCTCAAACCTAACCTAACCTAACCTCAAACCTAACCTAACCTAACCTAACCTCAAACCTAACCTAACCTAACCTAACCTCAAACCTAACCTAACCTAACCTAACCTCAAAACTAACCTAACCTAACCTAACCTCAAACCTAACCTAACCTAACCTAACCTCAAACCTAACCTAACCTAACCTAACCTTAAACCTAACCTAACCTAACCTCAAACCTAACCTAACCTAACCTAACCTCAAACCTAACCTAACCTAACCTAACCTCAAACCTAACCTAACCTAACCTAACCTCAAACCTAACCTAACCTCAAACCTAACCTAACCTAACCTAACCTCAAACCTAACCTAACCTCAAACCTAACCTAACCTAACCTAATCTCAAACCTAACCTAACCTAACCTAACCTCAAACCTAACCTAACCTAACCTAACCTCAAACCTAACCTAACCTAACCTAACCTCAAACCTAACCTAACCTAACCTAACCTCAAACCTAACCTAACCTAACCTAACCTCAAACCTAACCTAACCTAACGTCAAACCTAACCTAACCTAACCTCAAACCTAACCTAACCTAACCTAACCTCAAACCTAACCTAACCTAACCAAACTTCAAACCTAACCTAACCTAACCTCAAACCTAACCTAACCTAACCTAACCTTAAACCTAACCTAACCTAACCTAACCTCAAACCTAACCTAACCTCAAACCTAACCTAACCTAACCTAACCTCAAACCTAACCTAACCTAACCTAACTTCAAACCTAACCTAACCTAACCTAACCTCAAACCTAACCTAACCTAACCTCAAACCTAACCTAACCTAACCTCAAACCTAACCTAACCTAACCTAACCTCAAACCTAACCTAACCTAACCTAACCTCAAACCTAACCTAACCCTAACCTAACCTCAAACCTAACCTAACCTAACCTCAAACCTAACCTAACCTAACCAAACCTCAAACCTAACCTAACCTAACCTAACCTTAAACCTAACCTAACCTAACCTCAAACCTAACCTAACCTAACCTAACCTCAAACCTAACCTAACCTAACCTCAAACCTAACCTAACCTAACCTAACCTCAAACCTAACCTAACCTAACCTCAAACCTAACCTAACCTCAAACCTAACCTAACCTAACCTAACCTCAAACCTAACCTAACCTAACCTCAAACCTAACCTAACCTAACCTAACCTCAAGCCTAACCTAACCTAACCTAACCTCAAACCTAACCTAACCTAACCTAACCTCAAACCTAACCTAACCTAACCTCAAACCTAACCTAACCTAACCAAACCTCAAACCTAACCTAACCTAACCTAACCTTAAACCTAACCTAACCTAACCTCAAACCTAACCTAACCTAACCTAACCTCAAACCTAACCTAACCTAACCTAACATAACCTGACCTAACCTAACCTAACCTCACATAACCTCAAACCTAACCTCACATAACCTCAAACCTAACCTCACATAACCTCAAACCTAACCTCACATAACCTCAAACCTAACCTCACATAACCTCAAACCTAACCTCACATAACCTCAAACCTAACCTCACATAACCTCAAACCTAACCTCACATAACCTCAAACCAAACCTCACATAACTTTAAACCTAACCTCACATAACCTCAAACCTATCCTCACATAACCTCAAACCTAACCTCACATAACCTCAAACCTAACCTCACATAACCTCAAACCTAACCTCACATAACCTCAAAATTAACCTCACATAACTTTAAACCTAACCTCACATAACCTCAAACCTAACCTCACATAACCTCAAACCTAACCTCACATAACTTCAAACCTAACCTCACTTAACCTCAAACCTAACCTCACATAACCTCAAACCTAACCTCACATAACCTCAAACCTAACCTCACATAACTTCAAACCTAACCTCACATAACCTCAAACCTAACCTCTCATAACCTCAAACCTAACCTCACATAACCTCAAACCTAACCTCACATAACCTCAAACCTAACCTCACATAACCTCAAACCTAACCTCACATAAACTCAAACCTAACCTCACATATCCTCAAACCTAACCACACATAACCTCAAACCTAACCTCACATAACCTAAAACCTAACCTCACCTACCCTCAAACCTAACCTAACCCAACCTAACCTAACCTAAAACCTAACCTAACCTAACCTCAGACCAAACCTAACCTAACCTAACCTCACCTAACCACAAACCTAACCTAACCCAACCTAACCTAACCTCAAACCTAACCTAACCTAACCTAACCTCAAACCTAACCTAACCTAACTTCAAACCTAACCTAACCTAACCTAACCTCAAACCTAACCTAACCTAACCTCAAACCTAACCTAACCTAACCTCAAACCTTACCTAACCTAACCTAACCTCAAACCTAATCTAACCTAACCTAACCTCAAACCTAACCTAACCTAACCTAAACTCAAACCTAACCTAACCTAACCTAACCTAAAACCTAACCTAACCTAACCAAACCTCAAACCTAACCTAACCTAACCTAACCTTAAACCTAACCTAACCTAACCTCAAACCTAACCTAACCTAACCTCAAACCTAACCTAACCTAACCTAACCTCAAACCTAACCTAACCTAACCTAACCTCAAACCGAACCTAACCTAAAACCTAACCTAACCTAACCTAACCTCAAACCTAACCTAACCTAACCTCAAACCTAACCTAACCTAACCTAATCTCAAACCTAACCTAACCTAACCTAACCTCAAACCTAACCTAACCTAACCTAACCTCAAACCTAACCTAACCTAACCTAACCTCAAACCAAACCTAACCTAACCTAACCTCAAACCTAACCTAACCTAACCTAACCTCAAACCTAACCTAACCTAACCTAACGTCAAACCTAACCTAACCTAACCTCAAACCTAACCTAACCTAACCTAACCTCAAACCTAACCTAACCTAACCAAACCTCAAACCTAACCTAACCTAACCTAACCTCAAACCTAACCTAACCTAACCTAACCTCAAACCTAACCTAACCTAACCTAACCTCAAACCTAACCTAACCTCAAACCTAACCTAACCTAACCTAACCTCAAACCTAACCTAACCTAACCTAACTTCAAACCTAACCTAACCTAACCTAACCTCAAACCTAACCTAACCTAACCTCAAACCTAACCTAACCTAACCTCAAACCTAACCTAACCTAACCTCAAACCTAACCTAACCTAACCTAACCTCAAACCTAACCTAACCTAACATAACCTCAAACCTAACCTAACCTAACCTAACCTCAAACCTAACCTAACCTAACCTCAAACCTAACCTAACCTAACCAAACCTCAAACCTAACCTAACCTAACCTAACCTTAAACCTAACCTAACCTAATTTCAAACCTAACCTAACCTAACCTAACCTCAAACCTAACCTAACCTAACCTAACATAACCTAACCTAACCTAACCTAACCTCACAAAACCTCAAACCTAACCTCACATAACCTCAAACCTAACCTCACATAACCTCAAACCTAACCTCACATAACCTCAAACCTAACCTCACATAACCTCAAACCTAACCTCACATAACCTCAAACCTAACCTCACATAACCTCAAACCTAACCTCACATAACCTCAAACCTAACCTCACATAACCTCAAACCTAACCTCACATAACCTCAAACCTAACCTTACATAACCTCAAACCTAACCTCACATAACCTCAAACCTAACCTCACATAACCTCAAACCTAACCTCACATAACCTCAAACCTAACCTCACATAACCTCAAACCTAACCTCACATAACCTCAAACCTAACCTCACATAACCTCAAACCTAACCTCACATAACCTCAAACCTAACCTCACATAACCTCAAACCTAACCTCACATAACTTTAAACCTAACCTCACATAACCTCAAACCTAACCTCACATAACCTCAAACCTAACCTCACATAACTTCAAACCTAACCTCACATAACCTCAAACCTAACCTCACATAACCTCAAACCTAATCTCACATAACCTCAAACCTAACCTCACATAACTTCAAACCTAACCTCACATAACCTCAAACCTAACCTCACATAACCTCAAACCTAACCTCACATAACCTCAAACCTAACCTCACATAACCTCAAACCTAACCTCACATAAACTCAAACCTAACCTCACATACCCTCAAACCTAACCTCACATAACCTCAAACCTAACCTCACATAACCTCAAACCTAACCTCACCTAACCTCAAACCTAACCTAACCCAACCTAACCTAACCTCAAACCTAACCTAACCTAACCTCAGACCAAACCTAACCTAACCTAACCTCACCTAACCACAAACCTAACCTAACCCAACCTAACCTAACCTCAAACCTAACCTAACCTAACCTAACCTCAAACCTAACCTAACCTAACTTCAAACCTAACCTAACCTAACCTAACCTCAAACCTAACCTAACCTAACCTCAAACCTAACCTAACCTAACCTCAAACCTAACCTAACCTAACCTCAAACCTAACCTAACCTAACCTCAAACCTAACCTAACCTAACCTAACCTCAAACCTAACCTAACCTAACCTAACCTCAAACCTAACCTATCCTAACCTAACCTCAAACCTAACCTAACCTAACCAAACCTCAAACCTAACCTAACCTAACCTAACCTTAAACCTAACCTAACCTAACCTCAAACCTAACCTAACCTAACCTAACCTCAAACCTAACCTAACCTAACCTAACCTCAAACCTAACCTAACCTAACCTAACCTCAAACCTAACCTAACCTCAAACCTAACCTAACCTAACCTAACCTCAAACCTAACCTAACCTAACCTCAAACCTAACCTAACCTAACCTAATCTCAAACCTAACCTATCCTAACCTAACCTCCAACCTAACCTAACCAAACCTAACCTAACCTAACCTAACCTCAAACCTAACCTAACCTAACCTAACCTCAAACCTAACCTAACCTAACCTAACGTCAAACCTAACCTAACCTAACCTCAAACCTAACCTAACCTAACCTCAAACCTAACCTAACCTAACCAAACCTCAAACCTAACCTAACCTAACCTAACCTCAAACCTAACCTAACCTAACCTAACCTCAAACCTAACCTAACCTAACCTAACCTCAAACCTAACCAAACCTCAAACCTAACCTAACCTAACCTAACCTCAAACCTAACCTAACCTAACCTAACTTCAAACCTAACCTAACCTAACCTAACCTCAAACCTAACCTAACCTAACCTCAAACCTAACCTAACCTAACCTCAAACCTAACCTAACCTAACCTAACCTCAAACCTAACCTAACCTAACCTAACCTCAAACCTAACCTAACCCTAACCTAACCTCAAACCTAACCTAACCTAACCTCAAACCTAACCTAACCTAACCAAACCTCAAACCTAACCTAACCTAACCTAACCTTAAACCTAACCTAACCTAACCTCAAACCTAACCTAACCTAACCTAACCTCAAACCTAACCTAACTTAACCTAACCTCAAACCTAACCTAACCTAACCTAACCTCAAACCTAACCTAACCTAACCTAACCTCAAACCTAACCTAACCTCAAACCTAACCTAACCTAACCTAACCTCAAACCTAACCTAACCTAACCTCAAACCTAACCTAACCTAACCTAACCTCAAACCTAACCTAACCTAACCTAACCTCAAACCTAACCTAACCTAACCTAACCTCAAACCTAACCTAACCTAACCTCAAACCTAACCTAACCTAACCAAACCTTAAACCTAACCTAACCTAACCTAACCTTAAACCTAACCTAACCTAACCTCAAACCTAACCTAACCTAACCTAACCTCAAACCTAACCTAACCTAACCTAACATAACCTAACCTAACCTAACCTAACCTAACCTAACCTCACATAACCTCAAACCTAACCTCACATAACCTCAAACCTAACCTCACATAACCTCAAACCTAACCTCACATAACCTCAAACCTAACCTCACATAACCTCAAACCTAACCTCACATAACCTCAAACCTAACCTCACATAACCTCAAACCTAACCTCACATAACCTCAAACCTAACCTCACATAACCTCAAACCTAACCTCACATAACCTCAAACCTAACCTCACATAACCTCAAACCTAACCTCACATAACCTTAAACCTAACCTCACATAACCTCAAACCTAACCTCACATAACCTCAAACCTAACCTCACATAACCTCAAACCTAACCTCACATAACCTCAAACCTAACCTCACATAACCTCAAACCTAACCTCACATATTTTTAAACCTAACCTCACATAACCTCAAACCTAACCTCACATAACCTCAAACCTAACCTCACATAACTTCAAACCTAACCTCACATAACCTCAAACTTAACCTCACATAACCTCAAACCTAACCTCACATAACCTCAAACCTAACCTCACATAACTTCAAACCTAACCTCACATAACCTCAAACCTAACCTCACATAACCTCAAACCTAACCTCACATAACCTCAAACCTAACCTCACATACCCTCAAACCTAACCTCACATAACCTCAAACCTAACCTCACATAAACTCAAACCTAACCTCACATATCCTCAAACCTAACCTCACAT